>OZ024908.1:2258953-2386453 GCA_964017125.1 Flabesymbios commensalis
CGTCCATAGACGTCATATTCTGATGTATGAAGTCGATCCTTGCATTAATAGAACAAAATATTTATAATGACCGTTGACCCATAAAATAGGTATTCAAATGCAGTTAAAGATCCCCCTAAGATATTTATGATAATTTCAAATTAAAAAAAAAAACATTTGGTCGCTAAATTTTTAAAACATAAGTTCACAAAGTGAAATACCACTCGCACCCGGTGTTCTACTTCTTTCACTCATAAAACGTTAACTACACGTTCCAGAGCCTCGCGATAATTTAGTACAATTATTTTTAATTTGTCAGTAGGTGCGTATCTGCCATCTTACAAGTATAGGATAAAGCCCGAGGTGCTCTACATTCTTAGCTGTGAAAAGGGTCGAGGCCTGAGAGTTTGACATTCAACAATGCCGTGTGCGATGAAAATTATATAGCGTATTTAAAAAAATTAGACCATTTGGCACATTATAATAAAAAGAAATTATGACATCCCTCCATAAACCCATTAAACTAATTCTATAATTTTAGTGTACGTCAAATGGCAAAATTTCAAGGAAATCGGTTCAGAATTGACTGATAGATTGGCGAAAATCATGCGATCGTGATTCCTTATGCATTTGTGATTCCTTATGCATTTGGGCGTAGGTATTGTGACGCCACTCTCACAGTGTCATCATGATCAGAATCTGATCAGGCCAAGGTGACCAGTGGCGTCACCGATGACGTCAAACACAACGCTGTCGTCGGTACCAGATTCAGATTTAAACGTAATGAAGTCACATGTTAGTCATTAGAACCTGAGACACACTGAAGTTATAGTCAGGAATGTAGCCATTGTAAACTAAGGCCGATTATGTGGGGCGGCTTTAATTCGGCCCAGGGGGGAATGTGACCTTCACAGTGACCTTGGTAATGGATACAGTGTGAGTGAGGTAGGTCTACATGACATCATTCACACCTAACCATACATTCCCGTGTAGTCTCGCCCTGTCCCCGTGTAGTCTCGTGTGTTCTCACGCCGTCAGCTCAGCCCGCCACAGGTGAAACACTACTTCCGGAAAGCCACTGATTGGCTGGCTTACACTGAGCCAGCGGGAAACGCTGGCTCAATGGTGGAATAATGCTGGGCCAGCATCGAAGACGTTGGCACAGCGTAAATCCAGCATTCATCCATTATATCCAGCTGAATCACAGGGCGGTGTCGCCTCTAGTGGGGATTGATTATCTATGGGAGTGTTGCTGTGGCTCAGAATCAACTGTGGAACGTGGTGGCTACTCCTTGGATGCTGTTGCTGCTGTTGCTGTTGCTGTTGCTGTTGCTATTGCTGGTCGCTGCGACGGCTTCACGAGCTGACGCTGGTCCATACATTTTAAACTAGGGGCGTCAATTCTATATTAGTGATGGATGTAAAAAATGTTTTATTTCTAGTTATTTTGTACGTTTTAGTGTACCTATTATTTCATACTATGGGGCTGCTGCTGTGGCGGAACATGGTGGCTCCTTCTTGGTTGATATTTCTGGTCAATGTATCGAGATTGCTATTGCTGGTTGCTATTGCTGTTCCTGGTCGCTGCGACGGCTTCACGAGCTAACGCTGGCCCATGCATTTTAAACTGATGGTGTAAATTCTACAATAGCGATATCAGCAATGTATGTGTACATGAATGCATTTTAATTATGTACCACTAATAATGTATATACCCAGAATTATGTACGGATAATATATGGTAATACAATTGATTTAATTTGAATTTATCTGGTCAGGCTCAGACTAGCTGTATCCCAGGAAACACGAGGCATTCACCACATGCCGTTTTAGTGTTGGTCCGCAGTCTTCGACGCTGGCCCAACATTGAATCGACATTGGGTGAATGCCTCGTGTTTTCTGGGTATCTAGTCGCTGTATCTGGTTGCTGTTGTTTTTTGCTGTTTTTTTTAATGTTGTTTGTCGCAGTTGTTTTTCGCGGTGGATCTGTGGTTCTGCTGAGTAGATCAGTGGACCATTGACTGGGGTGGACATCTCTCCTATCTGTAATCAGGCATTCACCACGTGCCGTTTTAATGTTGGTCCACCGTCTTCGACGCTGGCCTAACATTGAATCGACATTGGGTGAATACCCCGTGTTTTCTGGGTATCTGGCCGTTGTTGCTGGTTGCTGGCTGCTGTTGTTTTTTGCTGTTGTTTGTCGCAGTGGTTTTTCGCGGTGGTTCTTGCTGAGTAGATCAGTGGACTATTGACTGGGGTGAACATCTCTCTTATCATGGCTTCCGCGGTAGCTCATTCGGTTTGTTGTGGTCCGTAATCTGGTATCGGGTTCAAGTTGATCAGTCGTATGTAATCGTGGTTTTTAAGATGAAGTTTTTCTAAACCCTTCAACGATTAGGATATTGCAGTGCTGCTTATGTTACTTAGCTTTATTATGGTCTCACAAGAAGAATTATCAAAATCTTTTCATGAGAATAGGACAGTCCAGACTGTGGGCTTCTTCTTGTTGCTGTCTTGCCACAATGTTCATATACAAAAAGAAAAAAAACATTTTTACTGACTGTCTGACGGACTGACTGCCCTAATCACTCACTCACTCACTCACTCACTCACTCACTCACTCACTCACTCACTCACTCACTCACTCACTCACTCACTCACTCACTCACTCACTCACTCACTCACTCACTCACTCACTCACTCACTCACTCACTCACTCACTCACTCACTCACTCACTCACTCACTCACTCACTCACTCACTCACTCACTCACTCACTCACTCACTCACTCACTCACTCACTCACTCACTCACTCACTCACTCACTCACTCACTCACTCACTCATCACTCACTCACTCACTCACTCACTCACTCACTCACTCACTCACTCACTCACTCACTCACTCACTCACTCACTCACTCACTCACTCACTCACTCACTCACTCACTCACTCACTCACTCACTCACTCACTCACTCACTCACTCACTCACTCACTCACTCACTCACTCACTCACTCACTCACTCACTCACTCACTCACTCACTCACTCACTCACTCGCTCGCTCGCTCGCTCGCTCGCTCGCTCACTCGCTCGCTCGCTCGCTCACTCACTCACTCACTCACTCACTCACTCACTCACTCACTCACTCACTCACTCACTCACTCACTCAGCTTATCCTGGTCAGTCTAGTGGGATAGTATATTGACTGAGGGTGGACACATCTCTAGCCCCTGTCGAGGCAGCCGACAAATACCAATTAAACAAGGGATTTAGACCCAACATATACTTAATGCTGGCCCACCGTCCGCGACGCTGGGCCATCATTAAGGCTATATTGGGTCAACGTTTTGTGTTTTGTCTTATGTGTGCCCTTGTCACGTTTCTGTCTTGACTATGGGCGGGCTAGGTTCACGTCTCTGTCCTGACTGTGGGCAGGCTAGGGTAACCCCCTGTCATTACCACGCTCTCGTCTCACTCCCTCACGTCCCACATTCCTGTCATTGCCGAGGTTTGTTCTGGCTTTGCTCTGGCAGACCTGTACCAGCACTAGGTGTGAGGTGGGAGTCGTGGATTTCTAAATTCATCTTACAGAATTATTTCATTGGATTTCTAAATTAATCTTACATAATTATTTCCAAGCATTTGAACATCGTTTTTTTAACATGGCAGTGACTAGATCCTAAAAAAAGTCTACAATATGTCAACCCTATTGACGGTGAATATGTTGTATCAAAACCGAGATCAAAGCGGGTTGTTTCATTTAAAATCATAAAATCATACTAACATATTTTAATATATATATATTATATATATATATATTAATATATATCATACTATCATATTTTTTTATATCATAATTTTTTCCGCTTTATTTGAATACCTTATTTGAATAGATGTTTAAGGCCATTATTCTTCAGTGCGGGACCCGACTATACAGACGTCAGAATCTAACGTCTGTAGACGTGCGATTTTGACGTCAGAAGAAAACTAGCTGAAGACGCGTATGCCTATATGTAGGTAATATGTTGCTGATTCTATTAAACCTATTATTGAACTAAGTGAACCCTAAACCCCAATAAAGTTTTTTACAGGCGCAATTTGTAGCTGCAACCTTCCGTTTTAGTGTCATTGGGCTAAAGCACGACCAGGGAGAGAGACGCTGCTAGCCGCTTGACACGTCGCTCTGACCCGCTCCAACACAGAGTGGCTCAGTCAGCTGTCACCATAGGCCGCTAGCCATCAGTGTTGGCCAGCCAGTGGTACTTAAGGTGATAGAAGGAGTGAATATTGCTTTAAGTCGCTTCCTCCAGAATCATAGCAATATCGCGACAGAAGGAAGCTGTGTACGCCGTACTCTGATCAAGTGCCTTCAAGGGTTTTTCATATTGTACATTATCATAGACATCCATGCACACTCCAGGCTTTGATCAGTTAAAAGCAGTGTTGATTAAGGGGTCTTGTAAAGTTAAAAAAATAAAAAAAATCCGAGAAAAACTCGGATTTGCCAGACCCCACCCACCCACTCCCCTAGCAATTTTTTTTGGCAACATGTGCAACAACAAAAAAACAACACAAAAAACACAAAAAAACCCACAAACATTTCCCCAAAAAAATAACAATCCGAGTAGGGGTTTGACCCACCCACCCACTTCTGAGTTTTTGCTGGATTTTCTCATTTTTTTTAACTTGACGAAACCCCTAAGGCTGACAAGCTGTTGGTAATCAGTTAGCACAAGGCATTGACCATAAGCTGGTTTAGTGTTGGTCCAGCGTTGCAGACATTGAGCCAACAATAAACCAGTATTGGTAAAACATTGACCCAATGCTGGTTTAACCCTTACAGTGCGGGATCGACTTTAGTCGTCAGAATCTGACGTCTGTAGACGCCAGACTCTGACGACTAAAGTTGATCCCCGCGGTGTAAGAGTAAAAATATTTCTAATGGCCATAGACCCATAACGTAGGTATTCAAATGAATCAGAAAGAGCTGACTAAGACATTTATGATGATTTCAAGGTGAATAAAACCCTTTGTTTGCGATGTTTTTTTTACAAATTAATTCAGCGCTTTAAGGGTTAATGCTCATCTAATTTGAGACATTGACCCAATGCTGGTTTAATGTTGAACCAGCGTCGAATTAAGAGAGCCAGCATTAACTCAGCATTGGTTCAACGTCTCGTGTCTGCTGGTCATCTGGCATCACATGATGTATGAAGGTCAATAAGGTGTAGCAGACCACTAAAAGAAGCTGTGACCTTCAGGAACTAAATGAAAAACATCATCTGGGCAACCTTATATAGAATGCTCTAAAGCAGTGATAACATACGGTGTAGCATACCACTTGAAGAAGATTTGACCTTCAGGAACTAAATGAAAAACAGCATCTGGGCAACCTTATATAGAATGCTCTACAGCAGTAATAACATACGGTGTAGCAGACCACTAGAAGAAGCTGTGACCTTCAGGAACTAAATGAAAAACACCATCTGGGCAACCTTATATAGAATGCTCCAAAGCGGTAATAACATAAAGTGTAGCAGACAACTAGAAGAAGCTGTGACCTTCAGAAAATAAATGAAAAAAACCATCTAGGCAACCTTATATAGAATACACTAAACAGTGATAACATCACCCACAAGAGTTCTATGGTTCGATGTGTGCGATAGTCTAATGGTTCGATGAGTGAGGTAGTATGTGTTATAACACACAACTACAGTAATTGCTTTGTCCGACCACGACATTCTAAACCGGGAATGGACAGTTATTGTTGACTAATTACTATGGTAGGCCTATGATGTTATAATCAGTCAGGTGTGACTGAGCTGTCGATTATGAGGGATCCTCATTATTGTTGGATGTGTTTTAAGTCAGTTAAAACCCTCGGAGCTCTACATTCTTAGCTGCGGAAACGGCCTCGGCCTTCGGCCAAGGCCTTTTGCACAGCTAAGGCTGTAGAGTTCCTCGGGCTTCACCCTATATGGAAATTATAGAAGCCAATGCCTACAAGAAGATCAGTGATATTATTAGGTAGCAACATCACACCAACAATTATGCAACAACAATTGATGTACTAAATAACAATGTGCTTCAGATGGCAATCAGAAGCCAATGTAGTCATTTATTAAACATCGTAACCAACGTAGCCCCAGACTAACTTCAAGGTGGTAACAAACACAATACTGTAACCACACCTGAAATCAAGGTGGTGACCGACACAATACTGTAACCAAACATGAAATCAAGCTGGTGACCAACACAATGCTTTAACCACACCTGATTTCAAGCTGGTGACCAACACAATAATCTAACCACCCCTAAAATAAAGCTGGTGACCAACACATAATGTAACCACCCCTAAAATGAAGCTGGTAACAAACACATTACTGTAACCACCCCTGAAATCAAGCTGGTGACAAACACAATAACCTAACCACCCCTAAAATTAAGCTGCTAAGCAGCACAATACTGTAACCACCCATCAAACAAAGGTGGTGACCAACACAATACTATAACCACACCTGAAATCAAGCTGGTGACCAGCACAATATTGTAACCATCCCTAAAATTAAGCTGATAACCAGCACAATGCTGTAACCACCCCTGAAATCAAGCTCGTGACCAAAACAATACTGTAACCAAGCCTGAAATCAAGCTGGTGACCAACACAATAACTTACCCACCCCTAAAATCCAGCAGTAACCAACACAATACTGTAACCACCCCTGAAATCAAGCTGGTGACCAACACAATACTATAACCAGTCACTACAAATCATCAATACAAGTAACGCTAAGCATACCACGGTAATCTAATCCACACAGAAAACTAAGCCAACACAATGTCACCTCCAAGCCATGATGATCTTAAGTCACGGCAAGAACCAAGTTTATGATAACATTAAATTTTATGATAATTCTAAATTTATTTAATTTAATTTTTCAAGAATTTCAGGTTGTGTCTCGCTACCGCGATTCACAACAATAATTATTATTCATATTTGATTAATTTGAGATCAAACTTTTACAAATCTTGATCTTTAAACATTCATTTTTAATACCTGTGATTTAACTTGGTAATAAAACAGATTAAATGGTTAGACATAGCCAATCTGGTAATAATCAAAATACCAAGGCAACTTAACGAAGATTCACTTTACAAACGTGGCTCACATGCGTCACTTTGGTGAGTGAAAAATAGGCTTGACATTCAGCATGTTCAGAAACTGGCAAAATAGCACGTCTTACCCAAAACAACGCGTGTCCTCCTGGGAAAACACAGTCTGCAAAAAACTGCGTCAGCCACGCTGTGTCCTTAGTGACTATCTGAGAAAATAGCATCTGCACGACAACCACCATGAAGACAAATGATGGCATGCAGACCTCAGGAGACAAAGGCTGGTCTGTAGACCTCAGGCAAAGGCGAGAAGAGACAATTATGCAGGGCAGAGGCAAACAACAGTAACTGCTTACTTTTGAAATAAGCAGTTACTGTTGTTTATCTTTGAATTATCCTACGAAGACAAACAGCAGTAACAGATCACTTAAAAATAAAGCAGTAAAGGCTGTTTGACTTGTATAATATAATTGCTGGCACAACACGCAAGAACGAGGAGAGATACATACGGAGCAAAAACAAAAAGCAGCAACTGATTATTGTAAACGTAGGCATATACTGTTATTTGCCCTATGCGACATAATTGCTCCAACCACAGGCAAAGACGAAAGACATGGAATATGGAAATGAGAGGCGCCGGCTGCGGAGCTACTCAAACAAATCATCACCAGGAGCGGAGTGTTGTCAAAATGTCAGGCGTCTGGAGCTTAAACAATTCTTCAGATTTTACACGTGAAGCCATAAACCATGGATCCAGCATTTTACCGTCATTATCTTTCCCCTGAGGAGAGGATTGCTGCCGATGGCTTTGCTCTGGCAACGTTCTTTGTTTTGTCATTGCGCTTGTATTGCTTCAGATCTGGTATTGATGTGACAATGCTGTGACATGTTTACTCTGGCAAAATTATTTCCCTTGGTATTGTTCTGGCATGACTCTGGCATTGGTCTGGCATTGTTGTGGTATTGTTCTGGCATTGTTCTGGCATTGCTCTGGCATTGCTCTGGCATTGCTCTGGTATTGTTCTGGCATTGCTCTGGCATTGTTCATTGCTCTGGCATTACTCTGGCATTGTTCTGGTATTGCTCTGGCATTGCTCTGGCATTACTCTGGTAATGCTCTGGCATTGCTCTGGTATTGTTCTGGCATAGTTCTGGCATTGTTCTGGCATAGTTCTGGCATTGTTCTGGTATTGTTCTGGCATTGCTTTGTCATTGCTCTTGTATTGCTCTGGTATTGCTCTGGTATTACTCTGGCATTGGTCTGTCATTGTTCTTGTATTGCTCTGGCATTGCTCTGGCATTGCTCTGACATTGTTCTGGTATTGTTCTGGCAATGCTCTGGCATTGCTCTGGTATTGCTCTGGTATTGCTCTGGTATTGCTCTGGTATTGCTCTGGTATTGCTCTGGCATTGTTCTGTTATTGTTCTGGCACTGCTTTGGTATTGCTCTGGCTTTGCTCTGGTATTGCTCTGGTATTGCTCTGTTATTGCTCTGGCTTTGCTCTTGTATTGCTCTGGTATTGCTCTGGTATTGCTCTGGTATTGCTCTGGTATTTTTCATTGCTCTGGTATTGCTCTGGTATTGCTCTGGTATTGCTCTGGCATTGCTCTGGTATTGCTCTGACATTGCTCTGGCATTGCTCTGGTATTGCCCTGGTATTGCTCTGGTATTGTTCTGGCATTGCTCTGGTATTGCTCTGGTATTGCTCTGGTATTGCTCTGGTATTGCTCTGGTATTGCTCTGGTATTGCTCTGGTATTTTTCATTGCTCTGGTATTGCTCTGGTATTGCTCTGGTATTGCTCTGGTATTTTTCATTGCTCTGACATTGCTCTGGCATTGCTCTGGTATTGCCCTGGTATTGCTCTGGTATTGTTCTGGCATTGCTCTGGTATTGCTCTAGTATTGCTCTGGTATTGCTCTGGTATTGCTCTGGTATTGCTCTGGTATTGCTCTGGTATTTTTCATTGCTCTGGTATTGCTCTGGTATTGCTCTGGTATTGCTCTGGTATTTTTCATTGCTCTGGTATTGCTCTGGTATTGCTCTAAAATTGCTCTAAAATTGCTCTATTATTCCTGTTTTGGTATTAATTTGGCATTGTTCAGGTGTTGCTCTGGCATGATTGTAGCAAACCAGTAGCCGAACCCGGGAGAGAGAGGACTTTGGCAGCGCTTGGCACGTGGCTCTGACCCGCTCTTACGCAGAGTGGTTCAGTCACTTGCCACTAGAGGTCGCTACCTATCAGTATCTGATGGTCAGTCGGTGATTAAGGTGGACAAGCTGCTGGTCATCTGATGGGCGTCACGTGCTGCATGAAGGTCAACAGTAAAGGTCAATAACTACTAGGTGACCACCAGAAGAAGCTGGCCTAACATTCAGCCAGCAATGGGTGAATACCTTGGGCGTTGACCACTAGAAGAAGTTGTGACCTTCAGTAACTAAATGAAGACCACCATCTGGGCACTCTACAGGGCTCAGTAACTACAGCTCCATGAATCATTCCCAGCACGCTGAAGTCGTTCACCCAACGCTGATTTGATGTTGGGCCTGCGTCGTAGACGGTGGGCCAGCATCAATTCAGTATTAGGGTAGCATTGTGTTTGCTAGGATTTGACCACGAGACGATATGTTGATCTATTATTGACTTAATGTCAGACCAACATTGTAGACGATGGACCAGCATTGAGCCAACTTTTGTAAAATGCATCTTTTTTGCTGAAAAACAATGTCAACCTTGAGGGAAGGTAGTAAAATTAAGGAAATACCAGCACAAGGTCAATCTAAACCATAGGGCAAAAAAACCCAACAAAATTTAACAGCCAGGTCACTGAAAACATCATGGCCCTGTCACACTACAGCGTATGAGCCATTGTGTGCTGATCTGTAAAAACGTCTAATAGCCAGGTCAATGATAACATTATTGCCCTGTCACACTACAACGTATAAACCAGTGTATGCTAACGTGGTAAAATATCTAACAGCCAGGTCAATGATAACATTATTGCCCTGTCACACTATAGCGTATGAGCCAGTGTATACTAACGTGTTAAAACGTATAACAGGCAGGTCACTGAAAACATTATTACCCTGTCCCACTACAGCGTATGAGCCAGTGTATACTAACGTGTTAAAACGTCCAACAGCCAGGTCACTGATAACATTATTGCCCTGTCACACTAAAACGTATGAGCCAGCGTGTGCTGACGTGTTAAAACGTCTCTTGTCTCGACTTCAGTTAATAAGTTTTGAAGAGACTGATAATGTTTAAAGAACATGCACATTGAGAAACGTTCTTTCAGCTTGCCCTTTAATAACGTGCTTGTGAGAAATGCTTAGCGTATACCCTTTAGTCACTCGACGTTTTTGCAACGTTGAATCAACGTCATTGACGTTGATTCAACGTCGCAACAACGTCGTGTGGCCAGTGGGTAGTAGCGTGCTTTAGGGTGGGATAAACGAGGGACCATAATTCGGAAGGTATTTATAGCTCTTGCGCAGCGTCAGAGTTGTATATGAATAACTAAACGAAGTTCTAACATGTCTAACGTATGCTAATCAATCAATGCTGTGTCTAGTAGTGGTTCTGACTTATCATCCTGTTTATCATCCTGACACAATGTTGGGTTGAGTTTGGATTATCGTCCAGGACGTTGGTCCAACTTCAACCCAAAATTGGTTAAACTTCTGGGGTTTGGCTGGGATATGACATTTAGTTCCCGGCGATATAAGCGATATACAAGCAGCGAGCACAATATGCCGATACAGTGTTGTTTCAATGCTGGGCCAGTGTCGCAGACGTTGGAACAGCATTAAAACATCATTATGTGAAGGCCCCATGATGGGTCTAAGGTATGACAACGTGCAACAGTGTGTAGCAAAATGCTTTAAACTTAAGAATGCATGACGTTCTCGACGTGTCCCAGCGTCCTGGCCAAGTGTTCTTCTTATGTAGACATGCGATGGCTTAAACGATGTAGAGTGCCTGGGTCTCAAGGCGGCAACTAGCTAAACATCAACCACTAAGACTTGATCTATATGCTGTGAAACGCAGTGAGGTCACTCGGTGAAAATAAGGTTGTATAACACCCCCCCCGCCATACTTCATTCTGTGAAACGCAGTGACGTCACTCGGTGAAAACAACGCTATATAAGACCCCTCCCCCATACTTCATTGTATTAGCCAGCTCGGTGAAAACAAAAGAGGTCATTGATTTTCACAGAATAACCGATAAGCCAATGTGTTAAAGAACAAAATACACATATCATCTCTCAGTCATCATTTATCATCTCCTTCATTTATTCATTCATTAGTAGCAAGGGAAATTAACTGGTCTTCATATTTAACATTCAAAAACTCGCGAAACTCCAAAATATCCTACCTAACAGGACATAGCCGTCAGACAACGTGTGCCATTTGCCAAGTGAGAACTCATTATCTGCAAAATAATCAAACGTTTCAGTCCTTGGTATGTCTGACTGACCCCCCCCCCCCATACTTCAGTCTGTGAAACGCAGTGACGTCACTCGGTGAAAACAAGGCTATATAAGAGCCCTCCCCCATACTTGAGATGGAAGGGGCCCTGGTACAGTGGCTAAAGTTTCAAGTTTATTCATCCCACTATCCTCAGGAGGTTCTCCTGGCCCAATTTAGCCTATATGTGCACAAAGGTTGCCTAAAATCCCATTAATTTCATTTTATTTGTCTGACTGAGAAAATAACATGTGTAGGCCAACTACCGTAGAGATAAGAGATGGCCTGTAGGCGTCACGCCACCATCACGAACACAAGGGTTGGTCTGTGAACATTGCCTTACGTCGCCTTCTGGAAATGATGGCAATATCGCGCCAGAAGAAAGCTAAAAGTCGGGACGATGCCCTACATTTGTCGAATGAATACAAGGGTTCTTTATAGTGCATAAGCTTTATAGTACCGTTGGTAGAACACCATTCTCCAGGCCTTTGAACAATTTGGTACACTGTATATGCACAACCTCAATGACAAACATCCGACCCGGCAGGAATTCGAAACCATAATTGGAGCGAATGAGCCATCGGGACTGCCCATCGTGACAAGAAAAGGCGAAGAGAAACGATATGCAAACGGTGTTCATTTGGATATAGGAAAATACACTACTCGTCCAATGAATAAGGTGTGAGCCTTTAGGCGACGTCCCTATTCACTGGACATGTGCTGTATTTTCCTCTATCGCACGATAAATAAACCACGTTTGTATTCTCTCGCGCGATCAATTCAAACATGACATAACTGCCATAGATTGTAGTTCAAACCACAGCACAGTGGGTGATATGGGCTGATAGCGATATATGTCTCACAGTGAAAATCACTGCACAGAGGGCGAGAGACAACTGACAAGCATCGCAAACGCTAATAGCAGTAACTGGTCACTGTAAAAGGGAATATTTACTGTTGTTTGCTCTTGATTTATTTTACGAAAGCACATAGGTGACATTGCTTAGTGTGGAAGGAAGCAGATACTGTTGTTTGGCGTGCACGATATAATTGCTTGCACCACAAGCAAAAGCGGAAGACAGAACAGGGAATATGGAAATGAGAGGCACCGGCTGTGGGGCTGGTGAGAGGGGCTGCGGGGCTACTCAAACAAATCATCGGCAGAAGCGGCGTTAACGTGACACTGTCTGTAGCCTTACCCTCATCATGGTAAATTTAGAAATTTGAATTTTCACTCACTTGCTGTTGTGTCTCATTACAGCGATCCACACCTTTAAATAGACTGTAATTTATAATAACCCTTTGGTCACACTGGTTGCATTCATGCATCACGACGTCAGAGCACTGTGAGAGTAAAACTATTTATAATGATCGGACATCCATAACATGGGTATTCAAATGAAGCAGAAAAAGTCAATTGAAATGTTTATGATGATTTCAAATTAAGCAAAACCCTCTGATCTCCATGATTGATAAGATTGAGAACTACAGCTCTCCTTTCTAGACACCTAAACAACAGACAAGTAGGTATATGTCCGCAATGTGTCTGCATATGTTGACTTAAGCATATTTATTATTGTCCAAATGAAACAATACATGATTGTAATACAGGGCTTCGTTCGGAAGAAAAGAAAGTGAGCGTTGCTTGCGGAGTCGTGGTGTGAATACAGTAGGCAGTAGGTGTAAATCTCGTTGGCAGAGCTAGAAAATGTCATAAAACAAATGCTTGTAATTCCCAATAAACACAAAACACCCGCCAAAAAAAGCTAGCCAAACGTCTTTGACGTTGGTCTAAAATTGTATAAATGCCACACGAATGTTCTGTGTTTACTGTGCCGGGCACAAAATCGTGCAGTAGATCATCCCAGAAAAGCACAAGACAACGACCCAATGTCAGGTAAATGCTGCGGTGGGTCATCTCTATGGCAGCATTGGGCAAATGTCCAGTGTTTGCCCGGATGTGTTGTGTCAATGTGACAACGCTATGTCCCACACAATCGTCCCTGTTTACCGGGGTGTTGGATACATTGAGAATTAGACCGATAGGTTAACTGCAGCATCTCCCCAGTAGGATGTGGGTGTCCGTAGGTTACCTGCAGCCTCTCCCCAGTAGGATGTGGGTGTCCGTAGGTTGACTGCAGCATCTCCCCAGTAGGATGTGGGTGTCCGTAGGTTAACTGCAGCATCTCCCCAGTAGGATGTGGGTGTCCGTTGCTTAACTGCAGCCTCTCGCCAGTAGAATGCGGGTGTCCCTAGGTTAACTGCAGCCTCTCCCCAGTAGGATGTGGGTGTCCGTAGGTTAACTGCAGCCTCTCCCCAGTAGGATGTGGGTGTCCGTAGGTTAACTGCAGCCTCTCCCCAGTAGGATGTGGGTGTCAGTAGGCTAGCTGCAGCATCCCCCCAGTAGGATGTGGGTGTCAGTAGGTTAACTGCAGCCTCTCCCCAGTAGGAGGTGGGTGTCAGTAGGTTAACTGCAGCCTCTCCCCAGTAGGATGTGGGTGTCAGTAGGTTAGCTGCAGCATCTCCCCAGTAGGATGTGGGTGTCAGTAGGTTAACTGCAGCCTCTCCCCAGTAGGATGTGGGTGTCAGTAGGTTAACTGCAGCATCTCCCCAGTAGGATGTGGGTGTCCGTAGGTTAACTGCAGCCTCTCCCCAGTAGGATGTGGGTGTCAGTAGGTTAACTGCAGCCTCTCCCCAGTAGGATGTGGGTGTCCGTAGGTTAACTGCAGCATCTCCCCAGTAGGATGTGGGTGTCAGTAGGTTAGCTGCAGCCTCTCCCCAGTAGGAGGTGGGTGTCAGTAGGTTAACTGCAGCCTCTCCCCAGTAGGATGTGGGTGTCAGTAGGTTAACTGCAGCCTCTCCCCAGTAGGATGTGGGTGTCCGTAGGTTAACTGCAGCATCTCCCCAGTAGGATGTGGGTGTCAGTAGGTTAGCTGCAGCCTCTCCCCAGTAGGATGCGGGTGTCCATGTGTCTCCGGCTGGACCTTAGCAAGGTGTGTGGACCTGGGCATCTATGTGGAGCGGGCATCATGGTGGCAATAAGCCACTGCTAAAGTGCCATACATGCCTACGTCCAGATTATTCGAGTGTCGACGTGAACGGAATCTGAAGCATACCCGCACAACTAGTACGATTAGGTCACACACAATGGCCTATACAATATGTACATATCTTATATTTTTTTTCTAAATTCAGAACAATAAGGAATGGTCTGCTTATGTGCTAACACAGAAATGCTCAGATTCATACGAATAGCGTGGTTCCAAGCAAAAAACATTCAATCTTGGTGTAGGTCTCTCTGAAGAGTGATTACTTTTCTACATTTGAAGGTTTCAAACTGTTCATGATACTGTTTGAAAAAATATCGAATATTACATTTTTTTGTGATCACTGATCACAAACAAAATGTAAGATCCAACATTTTTCTTCAGATCAGCAAAGCAAGCATGCTGCAAAGAGAGCACGTTACCTCTCGGTCACGTGGGTCCCCACAATACTGGGTCTTTACGAGCGAATGGGGGAAAAATCCGCCATCACCGATTTTCTATGCAGCCAGTTTTAACCGCTGCACCAGGGCCCCCGCCCTATATATTTAATATATGCATACTGCATCGTTGGGAAGGCGAAATGGGCTCATCTCACTCAGAACAAGTCACCACATCAAGCCCGAGCCTTTAGGCGAGGGCTTGATGTGGTGGCGAGTGCTGAGATAAGCCCATCTCGCCGTACCAACGATGCAGTGTGCATTTTCTAGTACGAAAATTTATATAAAACGGCAAATTACAACTAAGCAGAGAAGCGAAAATGAGAGAGTGCGAGATGAGCTGATCTCACCATACGTCTCGTAGTGAACGCCAGCAGTCAGAGTGCGAGAAAGCATGAGGGAGGTTCAGGAACACTACATACTAGAGTGTGAATCTCACAAATATGTACAGGCGTGGCGGCGGCGGCACCGCGCGAATTAATCACATGTATCTAGATTGATTGCTCTTTCATGGCCATGTAACATAGGCGGAGTCTGTAATCACGGATCATGTAACGGATAGCAATCCTAGATAAACCAGGACCAGAACCAGTCGACGTGGCTGAAACAGGAGTTGAAACTGAAGGATTTAGTCACAGATTGCACCCACTCAAAAACTAGCGACTTTTTTTATGTAAGACTTGACTTCGATTAACCCCCAAAGCTCAGATTATTTTTGCAAAAACTATGGAGACCGAAGGGTTTATTAACTTGGAATCATCATAAATGTCCTAGTCAGCTCTTCCCGCTCCACTTGAATACCTATGTTATGGGTTTACGCGCATTATAAATATTTCTACTCTTAAATCTGTGTGGGAATCGACTTTAGATGTCGGAATTTGACGTCCACAGAGTAAAGTCGATCCCCGCATTGTAAAGCCAAATCATTTTTTTAGAATCAGCATAATATCATCTACTACACCGTACGCTCATCTCATTTGCCGCAACTTCGTTAACAAATTATGGGCGTTTTTCGGACCTTGTGGTGGAAAGCGCATGTTGATTCTCCCCGGGTAAAACGAATATGGCAAACAATGGCTACATTGTGTGCTATTTTATGCTATGGCAATACACGGCTACATTCATTGAAGTGAAATCATGCTTGGATGTGAAAGGGTGCAGCTCCCAGTGCACCCTTTTATATCCAAGGGGACGATATAGCTATAACTAGATCACAGAAAACAAATTGGTTGTGATGAAGTGAAATCCTCAGACACCTTGGATATGGAAGGGTGCCGCTGCCACGTTATGAAGTTGCAGCGGCACCGTTTCATATCCAATGAAACCATATGGCTATAACTGGATCACAGAGAAGAAAAAAATGAAATGAATCGGGTTTTAGGCCACTTTTGTGCACATACAGGTTAAACTGGGCCAGGAAAACCTCCTGAGGATGGTGAGATGAGTGAGATGACACTGCCCTCCAGACACAAAATTCGAAATTCAAACCCTGGTGGTCTGAGACCGAGCACGCTACCTCTCGGTAACGGAGGCTCCCCAAAATACTGAGTTTTAGGAGTGGATGGGGAAGAATTTTTCTTGTTTCTTTTAAATCGCCGAGACCAGGAACCGAACCCCGAACTCTAGCATGAAAGGCAGCGGTGCTAACCACCACCCTAGGGCCCCCGCCCCACAGAGAAGCAGTTGGTTGTGCTGAAGGGAGTTCCAGTCCCGCAGCTGCTCCGCGTTTCCTAGGATCACCGGGTGAATCTGTATTTTTATCTCTCCATCACACCTGATTTCAGTTTATCTGATATTACATACCCAGCACATTCTGTTTTTTAAATGTTGGGCCAGCATCGCAGACGTTGTACAACCATTAACCCGACATTGGATAAACGCCTCCCAGCGAGCACGATACATTCACCCAATGCTGTTTCAATGTTGGGCCAACGTCGAAGATAAAGGTCTGAACTGTAAACAGCAGTATGCGCCCACTTTTCAAGTGAGCAGTTACTGGAAAGACAATAAAACAGCCACTAGCTACTGCAGTTTCCCACTACATGGTTATACATCAGTAACAACTGCTGAGATGTGGTGTTAAAGCTGCCTGCTGTAAAGTCGTGGCTCGTGAATTCCATCCCCCGTGTTTTTTCTCTGAATTGGTCTCAATTTTTAATCTTGTCTTTATATTTTACAGGTCCAGACCCTGAGTATCATGCTACACGAACCCAAACCTGGCGTCCACTGAGACAAGACGACTAGGTAAAGTCATTTACAGTGTCTGACACGTGGAGGTGAGATGGACATGTCGCCATGGCATCAGGGAGGCTGTCAGGTGATGCGGCCGACACTAAAGGATGCTTCCAGAAGGTGTGAGGATGCTGATCCTGTACTACAGGGTCCGGGCTGCTGAAGCATTAATACCATGCTATGTTTAAGATAAAGTCCGAGGATCTCTACACTCTTAGCTGTGAAAAGGGTCGATGCCGAAGGCCGAGGCCTTTTTTTACAGCTAAGAATGTAGAACTCCGAGGGTTTTAACTGACTTAAAACACATCCAAACATGATAAGAATCCTTCATAATTAACAGATTGGTCACACCTGATTGATGCTATTACCATAGGCCTACCATGATAATTGATCTGTAATTAATAGGTTAAGAATAACTCTCCATTCCCGGCTTAGAATGTAGTGGTCGGACAAAGAAAATAATGTAGTGGTGCAGGGCGGATCTAGCTTTTCAGCAAGGAGGGGGGGGGCAGTGTTAAAATTTGATCAACAAAATACTTTACTGTAAAGGGGTCGAGGTGCCCGCCCCCGGGAAAATGTTTGATTCCAAAGGTTTGCTCATGCAATCTAAGGCATATTGGGCACTGTTTCTCACTCAGTATATCACCAAATCATAAGGAAACCTCTAAAGAAGATGATGATTTTTTTCTGAGGGGGGGGGGGGGGGGGTTAAACCCAACAACCCCCACCCCCTTGTTTTAATAGAATGAAGCACAGAATCACAGGTAGCGGGAAACATCTCTCTGAGAGTTTGACAGTCAACATTAACGTGTGCGAAAAAAATTATATAGCGTGTTTAAAAAGTTAGACCATTTGGGATATTATACTAAATTGAAATTATGACGTCCCTTTATAAACCCATTAAACTAATTTTATAATTTTAGTGTATGTCAAATGGCCTTTGCAAAATTTCAAGGAAATCGTTTCAGAATTGATTGATAAATTGGCGAAAATCATGCGAACGTGATTCCTTATGCATTTGGGCGTAGGTATAATGACGTCACTCTCACAGTGTCATCATGATCAGAATCTGATCAGGCCAAGGTGACCAGTGGCGTCACCGATGACATCAAACACAACGCTGGCGTCGGTACCAGATTCAGATTTCAACGTAATGACGTCACATGTTAGTCATTATAACCTGAGACACACTGAAGTTGTGGCCAGGAATGTAGCCATTGTAAACTAAGGCCGATTATGTGGGGCGGCTTTAATTCGGCCCAGGGGGAATGTGACCTTCACAGTGACCTTGGTAATAGATACAATGTGAGTGAGGTAAGTCTACATGACCTCATTCACACCTAACCATACATTCCCGTGTAGTCTCGCCCTGTTCCCGTGTAGTCTCGTCGTGTTCTCACGCCGTCAGCTCAGCCCGCCACAGGTGAAACACTATTTCCGGAAAGCCACTGATTGGCTGGCTTACACTCAGCCGGCGGGAGACGCTGACTCAATGCTGGATTTACGCTGGGCCAACGTCGAAGACGTTGGCCCAGCATAAATCCAGCATTGATCCATTATATCCGACTAAATCAGAAGGCGATGTCGCCTCTAGTGGTGATGGATTATCTATGGGAGTGTTGCTGTGGCTCAGAATCATCTGTGGAACGTGGTGGCTGCTTCTTGGATGCTGTAGCTGGTTGCTGCTGGTTGCTGTTGCTGTTATTGGTCGCTGCGACGGTTTCAGGAGCTAACGCTGGCCCATGCATTTTAAACTAATGTTGTGAATTCTATAATAGCGATATCAGCACTGTATGGGTACATGAATGCATTTTAATAATGTGCCACTAATAATGTATATACCCAGATATAATGTATATAGCCATATATACTCTACGGATATTATATGGTAATACAATTGATTTAATTTCAATTTATCTGGTCATACTCAGACTCAGACTCGCTGTATCCCAGCAAACATGAGGCATTCACCACATGCCGTTTTATTGTTGGTCCACCGTCTTCGACGCTGGCCCAACATTGAATCGACATTGGGTGAATGCCCTGTGCTTTCTGGGTATCTGGCCGCTATTGCTGGCTGCTGTTGTTTTTTGATGTTGCTTGTCGCAGTTGTTTTTCGCGGTGGGTCTGTGGTTCTTGCTGAGTAGATCCGTGGACTATTGACTGGGGTGGACATCTCTCCTATCTGTCATCAGGCATTCACCACATGCCGTTTTAATGTTGATCCACCGTCTTCGACGCTGGCCCAACATTAAATCGACAATGGGTGAATGCCAGCCCCGTGTTTTCTGGGTATCTGGCCGCTGTTGCTGGTTGCTGGCTGCTGTTGTTTTTTGCTGTTGGTTGTCGCAGTTGTTTTTCGCGGTGGGTCTGTGGTTCTTGCTTAGTAGATCGGTGGACTATTGACTGGGGTGAACATCTCCCTTATCATGGCTTCCCGCCGTCGCTCATTCGGTTTGTTGTGGCTCGTAATATGGTATCGGGTTCAAGTCTAGCAGTCGTATGTAATCGTGGTTTTTAATATGAAGTGTTCTAAACTCTTCAACGATTAGGATATTGCAGTGCTGCTCATGTTACTGTGCTTTATTATGGTCTCGCAAAAAGAATCATCAAAGTCTTTTCATGAGAATAGGACAGTGTAGACTGTGGGCTTCTTCTTGTTGCTGTCTTGTCCCAATGTTCATATACACAAAGAAAAAACCCATTTTTTATGACTGTCTGAAGGGACTGACTGACTCATTCACTAACTGTCTCACTCACTCACTCACTCACTCACTCACTCACTCACTCACTCACTCACTCACTCACTCACTCACTCACTCACTCACTCACTCACTCACTCACTCACTCACTCACTCACTCACTCACTCACTCACTCACTCACTCACTCACTCACTCACTCACTCAGCTTATCCTGGTCAGTCTAGTGGACTATTACATTGACTGAGGGTGGACACATCTCTTGCCCCTGTCGAGGCTGCCGACAAACACCAATTAAACAAGGGATTTAGACCCAACATAGGCTTAATGCTGGCCCACCGTCCGCGACGCTGGGCCAGCATTAAGGCTATATTGGGTCAACGTTTTGTGTTTTGTCTTATGTATGCCCTTGTCACGTTTCTGTCTTGACTGTGGGCGGGCTAGGTTCACGTCCCTGTCCTGACTGTGGGTAGGCTAGGTTAACCCCCTGTCATTACCACGCTCTCGTCTCACTCCCTCACGTCCCACATTCCTGTCATTGCCGAGGTTTGTTCTGGCTTTGCTCTGGCAGACCTGTACCAGCACTAGGTGTAAGGTGGGAGTCGTGGATTTCTAAATTAATCTTACATAATTATTTCCAAACATTTGAACATCGTTTTTTAACATGGCAGTGACTGGATCCTAAGAAAAGTCTACAATATGTTAACCCTATTTACGGTGAATATGTTGTATCAAAACCGAGATCAAAGCGGTTTTTTTCATTTAAAATCATGAAATCATACTATCATATTTTAATATATATATATTATATATATATATATTAATATATATCATACTTAATTTTTTTATATCATAATTTTTCCCGCTTTATTTGAATACCTATAGATGTTTAAGGCCATTATTCTCCAGTGCGGGACCCGACTATACAGACGTCAGAATCTAACGTCCGTAGACGTGCGATTTTGACGTCAGAAGAAAACTAGCTGAAGACGCGTAGGCCTATATGTAGGTAATATGTTGCTGATTCTATTAAACCTATTATTGAACTAAGTGAACCCTAAAGCCCATTAAAGTTTTTTACAGGCGCAATTTGTAGCTGCAACCTTGCGTTTTAGTGCCATTGGGGCTACAGCACGACCAGGGAGAGAGACACTGGCAGCGGCTTGACACGTCGCTCTGACCCGCTCCAACACAGAGTGGTCCAGTCAGCTGTCACTAGAGGTCGCTAGCCATCAGTGTTGGCCGGTCAGTAGTAATTAAGGGGACTGAAGGAGGTAATATTGCTTAAAGTCGCTTTCTAGGGTTTTTCATATTGTACAATATCATAGACATCCATGCACACTCCAGGCTTTGATCAGTTTAGAGCAGTGTTTATGCCTAACCCAGAGGCGATTAAGGGGTCTTGTCAAGTTAAATAAATTCAAAAATCCGAGAAAAACTCGCATTTGCCAGACTCCACCCACCCACTCCCCTATCCAATTTTTATTTTTTGGGAACATGTACAACAACAAAAACAACACAAAAATCACACAAAAAAAAACATTTCTGAAAAAAATAACAATCTGAGTTGGAGTTTGACCCACCCACCCACTTCCGAGTTTTTCTTGGATTTTTTTTTTAACTTGACAAAACCCCTAAGGCTGACAAGCTGCTGGTAATCAGCCAGCACAAGGCATTGACCTAATGCTGGTTTAATGTTGGTCCAGCGTTGTAGAACTTGAGCCAACATTAAACCAGAATTGGTTTAACATTGAGCCAATGATGGTTTAACCCTTACAGTGCGGGAATCGACTTTAGTCGTCAGAATCTGACGTCTTTAGACGTCAGATTCTGACGACTAAAGTCGATTTCCGCACTGTAAGAATAAACATATTTCTAATGGTCGTAGACCCGTAACATAGGTATTCAAATGAATCAGAAAGAGCTAACTAAGACATTTATGATGATTTCAAGGTGAATGAAACCCTTTGGTTGTAATGTTTTTTTTACAAATTAATTCAGCGCCTTAAGGGTTAATGCTCAGCTAATTTGAGCCATTGACCCAATGCTGGTTTAATGTTGAACCAGCGTCGAATTAGGTGGACTAACATTAACCCAGCATTAACCCAGCATTGGACTGACGTCTCGTGTCTGCTGGTCACGTGATGTATGAAGGTCAATAAGGTGTAGCAGACCACTAGAAGAAGCTGTGACCTTCAGGAACTAAGTGAAAAACACCATCTGAGGAACCTTATATAGAATGCTCTAAAGCAGTGATAACATAAAGTGTAGCAGACCACTAGAAAAAGCTGTGACCTTCAGGAACTAAATGAAAACATCATCTGGGCAATCTTATATAGAATGCTCTAAAGCAGTGATAACATTAACCACAAGAGCTCTGTGGCTCGATGTGTGCAATAGTCTTATGGTTCGATGAGTGAGGTACTACGTGTTAAAACACATAACTACAATATTTGCTTTGTCCGACCACGACATTCTAAGCTGGGAATGGAGAGTTATTGTTGACTAAGTATCTCGGTAGGCCTATGATGTTATAATCAGTCAGTTGTAACTGAGCTGTCGATTATGAGGGATTCGCATTATGGTTGGATGTGTTTTAAGTCAGTTAAAACCCTCGGAGCTCTACATTCTTAGCTGCGGAAACGGCCTCGGCCTTTGGCCACGGCCTTTTCCACAGCTAAGGATGAGTTCCGCGGGCTCTACCCTATACGTAAAATATGGGAGCCAATGCCTACAAGAAGATCAGTGATACTATTAGATCACATCACACCAACAATTCTGCAATAACAATCGACGTATTAAATAACAATATGCTTCAGATGGCAATCATAAGCCAATGTAGACATTTATTAAACGTCGTCACTAACGTAACCCCAGCCTAACGTCAAGCTGGTAACCAACACAATACTGTAACAATCCCAGAAATCAAGCAGCTGATCAACACAATACTGTAACCAACCCTGAAATCAAGGTGGTAACCAACACAATACTGTAACCACCCCTAAAATGAAGCTGGTAACCAACAAAATACTGTAACCAACCCAGAAATCAAGCTGGTAGTCAACACAATACAGTAACCACCCCTAAAAATAAGCAGCTGACCAACACAATACTGTAACCACCCCTCAAATCGAGATGGTTACCAACACAATACTGTAACCACCCCTGAAATCAAGCTGGTGACCAACACAATACTGTAGCCACCCCTGAAATCAAGCTGGTGACCAACACAATACTGTAACCACCCCTGAAATCAAGCTGGTGATCAACACAATACTGTAACCACCCCTGAAATTAAGCTGGTGACCAACACAATACTGTAACCACCTCTTAAATCAAGCTGGTGACCAACACAATAATTTAACCACCCCCAAAATCAAGCAGCTGACCAACACAATACTGTAACCACTCCCAAAATCAGGCTGGTAACCAACACAATAATGTAACTACCCCTAAGATTAAGCTGATAACCAGCACAATACTGTAACCACCCTTGAAATCAATCTGGTGACCATCACAATACTGTAATCACCTCTGAAATCAAGCTGGTGACCAACGCAATAATGTAACCACACCTAAAATGAAGCTGGTAACTAATACAATAATGTAACCACTTCTGAAATTAAGCTGGTGACCAACACAATAATTTAACCACCCCTAAAATCAAGCTGGTGACCAACACAATACTGTAACCAGTCACTACAAATCACCAATACAAGTAACGCTACGCATACCACGGTAATCTAATCCACACAGAAAACTAAGCCAACACAATGCCACCACCAAGCCATGATATTCTTAAGACACGTCAAGAACCAAGTTTATGATAACCATAAAGTTTATGAGAGTCCTAAATTTATCTTATTTAATTTCTCAAGAATTTCAGGTTATGTCTCGCTACCACGACTCACAACAATAATTATTATTCATATTTGATTAAATTGAGATCAAACTTTTATAAATCCTAATCTTTAAACACTCATTCATTTCTAATACCTCTGATTTAACTTGGTAATAAAACAGATTATATGGTTAGACATAGCCAATCCGGTGATAACCAAAATACCAAGGCAACTTAACCAAGATTCACTTTACAAACGTGGCTCACATGCGTCACGTTGGTGAGTTAAAAATAGGCTTGACATTCAGCATGTTCAGAAACTGGCAAAATAGCACACCTAACCCAAAACAACGCGTGTCCTCCGTTATCTGGGAAAACACCGTCTGCAAAATGTTCAGATGCATCAGCCGCGCTGTGTCCTTAGTGACTATCTGAGAAAATAGCATCTGCAGGACAACCACCATGAAGACAAATGATGGTATTCAGACCTCAGGAGACAAAGGCTGGCCTGTAGACCTCAGGCAAAGGCGAGAAGAGACAACTATGCAGGGCAAAGGCAAACAACAGTAACTGCTCACTTTTGAAATCAGCAGTTACTGTTGTTTATCTTTGAATTATCATACGAGGACAAACAGCAGTAACAGATCACTTAAAAATAAAGCAGTAAAGGCTGTTTGACGTGTACAATATAATTGCTGGCACAACAAGCAAAAACGAGGAGAAACACATACAGAGCAAAAAAAAGCTGCGACTGATTATTGTAAACGTAGGCATATACTGTTATTTGCCCTATACGACATAATTGCTCCAACCACAGGCAAAAACGAAAGACATGGAATATGGAAATGAGAGGCGCCGGCTGCGGTGCTACTCAAACAAATCATCACCAGAAGCGGAGTGTTGTCAAAATTGTCAGGCGTCTGGAGCCTCAACTATTCTTCAGGTTTTACACGTGAAGCCATGGACCATGGATCCAGCATTTTACCGTCATTTTCCCCTGAAGGGAGGATTGCTGCCGATAGCTTTGCTCCGACAACGTTCTTTGTTTTGTCATTGTGAAATTGCCTCAGATCTGGTATTGATGTGACATTGCTCTGACATCTTAACTCCGGCAAAATTATTTCCTTTTGTATTGTTCTGGCATGGCTCTGGTATTGGTCTGGCATTGTCCTGGTATTGTTCTGGCATTGTTCTGGCATTGCTCTAGCATTGCTCTGGCATTGCTCTAGCATTGCTCTGGTATTGCTCTGGCATTGTTCATTGCTCTGGCATTGTTCTGGTATTGTTCTGGTATTGCTCTGACATTGCTCTGGTAATGCTCTGGCATTGCTCTGGTATTGTTCTGGCATAGTTCTGGCATTGTTCTGGCAATGTTCTGGCATTGCTCTGGTAATGCTCTGGTATTGCTCCGGTATTGCTCTGGTATTTCTCTGGTATTGCTCTGGTATTGTTCTGGCAATGCTCTGGTATTGCTCTGGCATTGCTCTGGTATTGTTCTGGTATAGCGCTGGTATTGCTCTGGTATTGCTCTGGTATTGATCTGGCATTGCTCTGGTATTGCTCTGGTATTGCTCTGGTATTGCTCTGGCATTGCTCTGGCATTGCTATGACATTAGTCTGGCATAGCTTTGGCATTGCTCTGGTATTGCTCTGGCATTGTTCTGCTATTGTTCTGGCATTGCTTTGGTATTGCTCTGGCTTTGCTCTGGTATTGTTCTGGTATTGCTCTGGCATTGCTGTGGCATTGCTCTGGTATTTTTCAATGCTCTGGTATTGCTCTGGTATTGCTCTGATATTGCTCTGGCATTGCTCTGGTATGGCTCTGGTATTGCTCTAGTATTGTTCTGGCATTGCTATTGTATTACTCTGGTATTGCTCTGGTATTGCTCTGGTATTCCTTTGGTATTGCTCTAAAATTGCTCTGGTATTCCTGTTTTGGTAATAATTTTGGCATTGTTCTGGTGTTGCTCTGGCATGATTGTCTCTTTCAGACATGTAGTAAACCAGTAGCCGAACCCGGGAGAGAGAGGACTTTGCCAGCGCTTGGCACGTCGCTCTGACCCGCTCTTACGCAGAGTGGTTCAGTCACTTGCCACTAGAGGTCGCTACCTATCAGTATCTGATGGTCAGTCGGTGATTAAGGTGGACAAGCTGCTGGTCATCTGATGGGCGTCACGTGCTGCATGAAGGCCAATAATAAAGGTCAATAACTACTAGGTGACCACCGGAGGAAGCTGGCCTAACATTCAGCCAGCAATGGGTGAATACCTTGGGGGTGGTGGGCGTTGACCACTGGAAGAAGTTGTGGCTTTCAGTAACTAAATGAAGACCACCATCTGGGCACTCTATAGGGCTCAGTAACTACAGCTCCATGAATCAAACCCAGCACGCTGAAGTCGTTCACCCAACGCTGATTTGATGTTGGGCCTGCGTCGCAGACGGTGGGCCAACATCAATTTAGTATTAGGGTAGCATTGTGTTTGCTAGGATTTGACCACGAGACGATATGTCGATCTATTATTGGCTTGATGTCAGACCAACATTGTAGACGATGGACCAGCATTGAGCCAACATTTGTAAAATGCATTTTTTTTCTGAAAAGAAATGTCAACCTTGAGGGAAGGTAGTAAAATTAAGGAAATACCAGCACAAGGTCAATCTAAACCATAAGGCAAAAAAACCCAACAAAATTTAACAGCCAGGTCACTGAAAACATCATGGCCCTGTCAAACTACAGCGTATGAGCCATTGTGTGCTGATCTGTAAAAACGTCTAACAGCCAGGTCAATGACAACATTATTATCCTGTCACACTTCAACGTATGAACCAGTGTATGCTAGCGTGCTAAAATATCTAACAGCCAGGTCACTGATAACATTATCACCCTGTCACACTTCAACGTACGAGCCAGCGTGTACTGACGTGTTAAAACGTCTAACAGGCAGGTCACTGAAAACATTATGACCCTGTCACACTACAGCGTATGAGCCATTGTGTGCTGATCTGTAAAAACGTCTAACAGCCAGGTCAACGACAACATTATTATCCTGTCACACTTCAACGTATGAACCAGTGTATGCTAGCGTGTTAAAACGTCTAACAGGTAGGTCACTGAAAAGATTATTACCCTGTCACACTTCAACGTATGAACCAGTGTATGCTAGCGTGTTAAAACGTCTAACAGGTAGGTCACTGAAAAGATTATTACCCTGTCACACTTCAACGTATGAACCAGTGTATGCTAGCGTGTTAAAACGTCTAACAGGTAGGTCACTGAAAAGATTATTACCCTGTCACACTTCAACGTATGAACCAGTGTATGCTAGCGTGTTAAAACGTCTAACAGCCAGTCACTGATAACATTATTACCCTGTCACACTACAGCGTATGAGCCAGTGTATGTTAACGTGTTAAAACGTCTAACAGCCAGGTCAATGACAACATTATTATCCTGTCACACTTCAACGTATGAACCAGTGTATGCTAGCGTGTTAAAACGTCTAACAGGTAGGTCACTGAAAAGATTATTACCCTGTCACACTTCAACGTATGAACCAGTGTATGCTAGCGTGTTAAAACGTCTAACAGGTAGGTCACTGAAAAGATTATTACCCTGTCACACTTCAACGTATGAACCAGTGTATGCTAGCGTGTTAAAACGTCTAACAGGTAGGTCACTGAAAAGATTATTACCCTGTCACACTTCAACGTATGAACCAGTGTATGCTAGCGTGTTAAAACGTCTAACAGGCAGGTCACTGATAACATAATTACCCTGTCACACTTCAACGTACGAGCCAGCGTGTGCTGACGTGTTAAAACGTCTCTTATCTCGACTTCAGTTAATAAGTTTTGAAGAGACTGATAACGTTTAAAGAACATGCACATTGAGAAACGTTCTTCCAACTTGCCCTTTGATAACGTGCTTGTGAGGAATGCTTAGCGTATACCCTCTAGTCACTCGACGTTTTTGCAACGTTGAATCAACGTCATTGACGTTGATTCAACGTTGCAACAACGTCGTGTGCCCAGTGGGTAGTAGCGTGTCTTAGGGTAAGATAAACGAAAGTGCAGAATTCGAAAAGGTATTTATAGCTCTTGCGCAGCGTCAGAGTTTCATATGAATAACTAAACGAACTTCTAACGTATGCTAATCAATCAATGCTGTGTCTAGTAGTGGCTCTGATTTATCATCCTGTTCGTCATCCTGACACAATGGTGGGCTAAGTTTGGACCATCGTCCAGGACGTTTGTCCAACTTCAACCCGAAATTGGTTAAACTTCTCGGGTTTGGCTGGGATATGACATTCAGTTTCCGGCGACATAAGCGATATATAATCAGCGAGCACAATATGCTGATACAGTATTGTTTCAATGCTGGGCCGGTGTCGCAGACATTCGCATAGCATTAAAACATCATTAGGTGAAGGCAGCAACTAAACAGCAACGCCAAGACTTGATCTATATAACCAATAAGCCAATGTGTTAGAGAACAAAATACACAAATTCTCTCTGGCATCATTCATTTATTCATGCATCTATTCATTAATTCATTCATTAGAAGCAAGGGAATTTAACTGGTCCTCATATTTACCATTCAAAAACTCCCAAAACTCCAAAATATCACATCTAACAGGATCATAGTCGTCAGACAACGTGTGCCATTCGCCAAGTGAGAACTCATTATCTGCAAAATTATCAAATGTTTCAGTCCTTGGTATGTCTGACTGAGAGGGAGGGAGCCCTGGTGCCGTGGCTAAAGCTTCAATTTCTTTCATCTCACCATCCTCAGGAGGTTCTCCTGGCCAGTTTAGCCAATATGTACACAAAGGTTGCCTAAAACCTCATTAGTTTCATTTCATTTGTCTGACTGACAAAATACCATCTGTAGGCCAACTACCATGGAGATATGGGATGGCCTGTAGTCGTCACGCCACCATCATAAACACAAGGATTGTTCTGTGAATATTGGTTTACGTTGCCTTCTGTAATTGATAGCAATATCGCGACAGCAGAAAGCTAGAAGTCGGGACGATGCCCGACATTTGTCGAATGAATTCAATGGTATATGCACAACCTCAATGAAAAACATCCGACCCCGCCGGAATTCGAAAATACTATATCTGAGTTTCCAGCCACAATAGGACCGAATGAGCCATCGGGTCGACCATCACCACACGAAAAGGCGAGGAGAAACGATATGCCAACGGTGTTCATTTGAGTGCGATATGGGAAATACATCACTCGTCCAATTAATAAGGCGTGAGCCTTAAGGTGAAGGCCTTATTCATTGGACATGTGCTGTATTTTCCTATAATCCACGATAAATGAACAACGTTTGTATTTTATCACACGATCAAGTCACACATGACATAACTGCCATACAGTTCCAACTACTGTTAGAGTGTGAGTGATATGGGCTGATACCGATATATGTCTAACAGTGAAAACCACTGCACAGAGGGTGAGAGACAACGGACAAGCATTGCTAACGCTAATAGCTTTAACTGGTCACTGTAAAAGGGAACATTACTGTTGTTTGGCGTGCACGATATAATTGCTTGCACCCCAAGCAAAAACTGAAGACAGGACAGGGAATATGGAAATGAGAGGCACCGGCTGTGGGGCTAGTGAGAGGGGCTGCGGGGGCTACTCAAACAAATCATCAGCAGAAGCGGCGTTAACGTGCCATTGTGAAACATCTGTAGCTTAACCATCATCCTGGTAAATTTAGAAATTTGAATTTTCACTCACTTGCAGTTGTGTCTCATTACAGAGATCCACAACTCTAAATAGACTGTAATTTATAACTCTTTGGTCACACTGGTTGCATTCATGCATCACGACGTCAGAGCACTGTGAGAGTAAAACTATTTATAATGATCGGACATCCATAACATGGGTATTCAAATGAAGCATAAAAAGTCAATTGAAACGTTTATGATGATTTCAAATTAAGCAAAACCCTTTGATCTCCATGATTGATGCGATTGAGAAACTACAGCTCTCCTTTCTAGACACCTGAACAACAGACAATTAGGCATATGTCCGCAATGTGACCCATATGTTGACTTAAGCATATTTATTATTGTCCAAATGAAACAATACATGATTGTAATACAGGGCTTCGTTCGGAAGAAAAGAAAGTAAGCGATGCTTGCGGAGTCGTGGTGTGAATACAGTAGGCAGTAGGTGTAAATCTCGTTGGCAGAGCTAGAAAATGTCATAAAACAAATGCTTGTAATTCCCAATAAACACAATACACCCGCCAAAAAAAGCCGGCCCAACGTCTTTGACGTTGATCCAAAATTGTATAAATGCCACACCAATGTTCTGTGTTTACTGTGTCGGGCACAAAATCGTGCAGTAGATCATCCCAGAAAAGCACAAGACAACGACCCAATGTCAGGTAAATGCTGAGCCGACGTTGAAGGCGATGTATCATCTCTATGGCAGCATTGGGCAAATGTCCAGTGTTTGCCCGGATGTGTTGTGTCAATGTGACAACGCTATGTCCCACACAATGGTCCCTGTTTACCAGGGTGTTGGATACATTTAGAGTTAGACCGATAGGTTAACTGCATCTCCTCAGTAGGATGCGGGTGTCCCTAGGTTAACTGCAGCCTCTCCTCAGTAGAATGCGGGTGTCCCTAGGTTAACTGCAGCCTCTCCTCAGTAGGATGCGGGTGTCCCTAGGTTAACTGCAGCCTCTCCTCAGTAGGATGCGGGTGTCCCTAGGTTAACTGCAGCCTCTCCCCAGTAGGATGCGGGTGTCCCTAGGTTAACTGCAGCCTCTCCCCAGTAGGATGCGGGTGTCCCTATGTTAACTGCAGCCTCTCCTCAGGAGGATGCGGGTGTCCCTAGGTTAACTGCAGCCTCTCCTCAGTAGGATGCGGGTGTCCCTAGGTTAACTGCAGCCTCTCCTCAGTAGGATGCGGGTGTCCCTAGGTTAACTGCAGCCTCTCCTCAGTAGGATGCGGGTGTCCCTAGGTTAACTGCAGCCTCTCCCCAGTAGGATGCGGGTGTCCCTAGGTTAACTGCAGCCTCTCCTCAGTAGGATGCGGGTGTCCCTAGGTTAACTGCAGCCTCTCCCCAGTAGGATGCGGGTGTCCCTAGGTTAACTGCAGCCTCTCCCCAGTAGGATGCGGGTGTCCCTAGGTTAACTGCAGCCTCTCCTCAGTAGGATGCGGGTGTCCCTAGGTTAACTGCAGCCTCTCCTCAGTAGGATGCGGGTGTCCCTAGGTTAACTGCAGCCTCTCATCAGTAGGATGCGGGTGTCCCTAGGTTAACTGCAGCCTCTCCCCAGTAGGATGCGGGTGTCCCTAGGTTAACTGCAGCCTCTCCTCAGTAGGATGCGGGTGTCCCTAGGTTAACTGCAGCCTCTCCCCAGTAGGATGCGGGTGTCCCTAGGTTAACTGCAGCCTCTACTCAGTAGGATGCGGGTGTCCCTAGGTTAACTGCAGCCTCTCCTCAGTAGGATGCGGGTGTCCCTAGGTTAACTGCAGCCTCTCCTCAGTAGGATGCGGGTGTCCCTAGGTTAACTGCAGCCTCTCCCCAGTAGGATGCGGGCGTCCCTAGGTTAACTGCAGCCTCTCCTCAGTAGGATGCGGGTGTCCCTAGGTTAACTGCAGCCTCTCCTCAGTAGGATGCGGGTGTCCGTGTGACCCCGGCTGGACCTTAGCTGATGTACGAACCTTAGCCCCAGTGGTTGAAACAGGTTTCAGCCACAGATTTACTGCGTACGTGGGACATTTCTTTGGACTGTCATATCGGAAAAAATCGCTGAATAATCAGGTCGAAAGTAGTTTTTTTTAGAATCAGTAAAATTTCAGTTCCATGCCCGAAAGCTCAGCACAGCGGTCGCACAATCGTTAAAAAGTTATGGACATTTTTCGGACCTTGGGGTCGGGATTGCTTTTTGTCACAGGCTCACAGCCATGTTGGATTTTTCAGGTGAAGCAAAACATCCATCCACGGCCTCGGAGAGGACGACACGGCTATGTGGACCTTGGCATCTATGTGGAGCGGGCATCATGGTGGCAATAAGCCACTGCTAAAGTGTCATACATGCCTGCGTCCAGACTACTTGAGTGTCGACGTGAACGGAATCTCAAGCATTCCCCGCACAACTAGTACGATTAGGTCACACACAATGCCTCTACAGTATGTACATATCTTATATGTTTTTCTAAATTCGGAGCAATAAGGAATGGTCTGCGTATGTGCTGACTCAGAAATGCGCAACTTTATACGAAAAGCGTGGTTCCAAGCAAAAAAACATTTAATCTTGGTGTAGCTCTCTCTGAAGAGTGATTACTTTTCTACATTTGAAGGTTTTAAAGGTGATCTATCACCCCTTATATAGTATGAATAAATTTGTGACAAATAAATCAAAGTTGCCACAAGATGGGGCACAAGTGTTTCCTTATATGGGGTGATCGGCTATCATGTGATGGCCCTCTGAGAGGGTCACATGATAGCCAATCACCCCCATATATGGGGTGATTGGCTATCATCTGACCTTCTGAGAAGGTCACATGCTAGCCAATCAGCCCATATAAGGAAACATTTGTGCCCCGACTTGTGGCAACTTTGATTTATTTGATTGGCTATCATGTGACCCTTTGAGAGGGTCACATGATAGCCAATTACCCCCATATATGGGGTGATTGGCTATCATCTGACCTTCTGAGAAGGTCACATGATAGCCAATCAGCCCATATAAGGAAACATTTGTGCCCCGACTTGCGACAACTTTGATTTATTTGATTGGCTATCATGTGACCCTTTGAGAGGGTCACATGATAGCCAATTACCCCCATATATGGGGTGATTGGCTATCATCTGACCCTCTGAAAAGTTCACATGATAGCCAATCACCCCATATAAGGACATAATTATTCATACCATATAAGGGGTGATAGATCACCTTTAAACTGTTCATGATACTGTTTGACAAAATATTTAATCTTACATTTTTTTGTGATCACTGATCATAAACAAAATGTAAGATCCAAAATTTTTTTTCAGATCAGCGAGAGCAAGCATGCTGCAAAGTGAGCACGTTACCTCTCGGTCACGTGGGTCCCCAAAATACTGGGTCTTTACGAGCGAATGGGGGAAAAATCCGCCATCACCGATTTTCTATGCAGCCAGTTTTAACCACTGCACCAGGGCTCCGCCCTATATATTTATTATATGCATACTGCATCGTTGGGAAGGCGAGATAGGCTCATCTCACTCAGAACAAGTCACCACATCAAGCGAGGGTCTGATGTGGTGATGAGTGCTGAGATAAGCCCATCTCCCCGTACCAACGATGCAGTGTGCATTTTTTAGTAAGAATATCTATATAAAACGGCAAATTACAACTAAGCAGAGAAGCGAAAATGAGAGAGTGCGAGATGAGCTGATCTCACCATACGTCTCGTAGTGAACGCCAGCAGTCAGAGTGCGGGAAAGCATGAGGGAGGTTCAGGAACACTACATAGAGTGTCAATCTCACTGATATGTACAGGCGTGGCGGCGGCGGCACCGCGGCGAATTAACCGCATGTATCTAGATTGATTGCTCTTTCATGGCCATGTAACATAGGCGGAATCTGTAATTACAGACCATGTAACGGATAGTAATCCTAGCTGATCCATAACTAGAACCAGTCGCCGCACACCCAACGTGGCCGAAACAGGAGCTGAAACTGAAGGTTTTAGTCACAGATGGCACCCACTCAAAAACTAGCGACTTTCTTTTATCTAACACGTGACCTCGATTAACCCTTAAAGCGCTGATTATTTTTGTATAAACTATGGAGACCGAAGGATTTTTTTTAATTTGCAATCATCATAAATGTCTTAGTTGGCTCTTTCCGCTCCATTTGAATACCTATGTTATGGGTTTACGCCCAATTTAAATATGTTTACTCTTACAGTGTGGGGATCGACTTTAGACGTCAGAATTTGACGTCTACAGACGTCAGATTCTGACGACTAAAGTCGATCCCCGCACTGTATAGCTGAATCAGTTTTTTTAGAATCAGCAATAGGCTATATCATCTACTACATCGTATGCTCACCTCATTTGTCGCAACTTCGTTACCAAATTATGGGCATTTTTCGGACCTTGTGGTGGAAATCGCTCTCAGTAACCGCCATGTTGAAAAGGGTTGATTCCCCCCGGGTAAAACGAATATGGCAAGCCACGGCTACATTGGGTGCTATGGCAATCCACGGCTACATCGGGTGCTATGGCAATCCACGGCTACATTGGGTGCTATGGCAATCCACGGCTACATTGGGTGTTATGGCAATCCACGGCTACATTGGGTGATATGGCAATCCACGGCTACATTGGGTGCTATGGCAATCCACGGCTACATTGTGTGCTATGGCAATCCACGGCTACATTGGGTGCTATGGCAATCCACTACTACATTGGGTGCTATGGCAATTCACGGCTACATTGGGTGCTATGGCAATCCACGGCTACACTGGGTGCTATGGCAATCCACGGCTACATTGGGTGCTATGGCAATCCACGGCTACATTGGGTGCTATGGCAATTCACGGCTACATTGGGTGCTATGGCAATCCACGGCTACACTGGGTGCTATGGCAATCCACGGCTACATTGGGTGCTATGGCAATCCACGGCTACATTGGGTGCTATGGCAATCCACGGCTACATTGGGTTCTATGGCAATCCACGGCTACACTGGGTGCTATGGCAATCCACGGCTACATTGGGTGCTATGGCAATCCACGGCTACATTGGGTGCTATGGCAATCCACGGCTACATTGTGTGCTATGGCAATCCACGGCTACATTGGGTGCTATGGCAATCCACGGCTACATTGGGTGCTATGGCAATTCACGGCTACATTGGGTGATATGGCAATCCACGGCTACACTGGGTGCTATGGCAATCCACGGCTACACTGGGTGCTATGGCAATCCACGGCTACACTGGGTGCTATGGCAATCCACGGCTACATTGGGTGTTATGGCAATCCACGGCTACATTGGGTGCTATGGCAATCCACGGCTACATTGGGTGCTATGGCAATCCACGGCTACATTGGGTGATATGGCAATCCACGGCTACATTGGGTGCTATGGCAATCCACTGCTACATTGGGTGCTATGGCAATCCACGGCTACATTGGGTGCTATGGCAATCCACGGCTACATTGGGTGCTATGGCAATCCACGGCTACATTGGGTGCTATGGCAATCCATGGCTACATCGGGTGCTATGGCAATCCACGGCTACATTGGGTGCTATGGCAATCCATGGCTACATCGGGTGCTATGGCAATCCACGGCTACATTGGGTGCTATGGCAATCCACGGCTACATTGGGTGCTATGGCAATCCACGGCTACATCGGGTGCTATGACAATCCACTGCCTTATTGGATGCTGCTGAAATGAAATCATCCTTGGATGTGAAAGGGTGCAGCTCCCAGTGCACCCTTTTATATCCAAGGGGACGATATGGCTAAAACTACATCACAGAAAATAAATTGGTTGTGATGAAGTGAAATCCACAGGCACCTTGGATATGAAAGGGTGCCTCTGCCACTTTACAAAGTGGCAGAGGCACCCTTTCATATCCAAGTAAACCATATGGCTATAACTGGATCACAGAGAAGCAAAAAATAAAATGAATCGGGCTTTAGGCCACTTCTGTGCACATACCGGCTAAATTGGGCAAGGAGAACCTCCTGAGGATGGTGAGATGAGTGAGATGACACGGCCCTCCAGACACAAGATTCGAAATTCAAACCCTGGAGGTCTGAGGCTGAGCACGCTACCTCTCGGTCACAGGGGCTCCCCAAAATACTAAGTTTTAGGAGTGGATGGGGAAGAAACTTTTTTTTCTCTTTTAAATCACCGAGACCAGGAACCGAACCCCGAACTCTAGCGTGAAAGGCAGCGGTGCTAACCACCACCCTAGGGCCCCCGCCCCACAGAGAAGCAGCTGGCTGTGGTGAAGTGAGTCCCAGTCTCTCAGCTGATCCGCGTTTCCTAGGATCACCTGTTGAATCTGTATTTTTATCTCTCCATCACACCTGATTTCAGTTTATCTGATATTACATACACAGCAAATTCTGTTTTTTAAATGTTGGGCCAGCATCGCGGACGTTGTACCACCATTAACCCGACATTGGATAAACGCCTCCCAGCGAGCACGGAGCATTCACCCAATGCTGTTTCAATGTTGGGCTAACATCGAAGATAATGGTCTGAACTGTAAACAGCAGTATGTGCCCACTTTTCAAGTGAGCAGTTACTGGAAAGACAATAAAACAGTCACTAGCTACTGCAGTTTCCCACTACAGGTTATACTATCAGTAACAACTGCTGAGATGTGGTGTGAAAGCTGCCTGCTGTAGAGTCGTGGCTCGTGAATTCGATCCCCCGCTCTGGCATAATTTATTGAAATGATAAATGAATAATCCAAGGAATAAATAAATGAATAAACAAACTATTAGCTGAATGAGTTAATGAATGTAATAATTAATTTCTCAATAATTTAATACTATCAAAGAAACTACATTTGAATGAATGGTGAATAAAAAAATGAAGGATAAATAAACAAATTAGCAACCGAGTGAATGAATAAGTGATAACAACAAACCGAAAAATACACAAAAGAACGAAACGTGTTTTTTCTCTGAATCTTGCCTTTATATTTTACAGGTCCGGACCCTGAGTATCATGGTACACGAACCCAAACCTGGCGTCCACTGAGACAAGACGACTAGGTAAAGTCATTTACAGTGTCTGACACGTGTAGGTGAGATGGACATGTCGCCATGGCATCAGGGAGGCTGTCAGGTGATGCGGCCGACACTAAAGGATGCTTCTGGGAGGTGTGAGGATGTTAATCCTGTACTACAGGGTCCGGGCTGCTGAGGCTGCTCCGTCACCAGGGACAACCACCTCTCTACATCTTAACTCTTCTCCAGGACAAGGTCACTGGGTCATACATTACACAAAGAATGAAATTAATGAAAATAAATATGACATTTCTAACATAGTTATCTCCGGCATAACGTACAATGGACTTATCCAATAAATGGTATCCATCTGCTGAATTATAAAATCTGATTTGTCTACGTATAGGATAAAGGCCGAGGAGCTCTACATTCCTAGCTGTGGCAAAGGCCGAGGCCGAAGGCCGAAGCCTTTGCCACAGCTAGGAATGTAGAGCTCCGAGGGTTTTAACCGCCTTAAAACACATCCGACCATAATGAGGATCCCTCATAATCAACAGCTCGGTACCACATGACTGATAATATAGCACCATAGGCCTATCATGATAATTGGTCTGTACTCGATCAACAATAACTCTGCATTCCCGGCTTAGAATGTAGTGGTTGGACAACGCAAATAATGTAGTGTGCGTTTTAATATATTATATACGTCTACATGTTCATGTTTTTCACATAATATATTCACTGCATTAAACCCGAAAATGCTGAGTAATAAACTATTATTTCCCGCTTTCGCGACACACAACTTCAAGTAAGTAAAACATACTTACACTTATACAATGTTTTTTTTTAACTTTTTTTTCAGATTTCATATATTTATATATATATATATATACATTCATAATACATATAAAATACACAGTACAGACCTAAAAGGAACACGATTATACATAAGACGTGAGAAAAACAAAACAAAAAAAACAAAAAAACCTATGCTATGTCTATGTGTAGCGATTTTAAGTGGTTATAAACTGATTTCTTTATACGCAATAAAAAGTAACAGAAAAGAAGTACTATTATATTCATGATACTATGAATGTTTCAAAATATAAAAAAAAATTTCGTCATCTGGTCACTTGTACAAATTGACTCAAAACATAATTATGCTAATAAATTCAATGTAAAGCTCATTACGCTCTCAATTGTTTTCGTTTGAATGACACATGGCTAAAACGGGCTAAAGATGTGACTAGGAGTAAATAACACTGTGGTAATTGTCCACCTCATTACTTTTGGGATGATTTTGACATCTGAAATGATCTAGGTTAATAATCAAATGTTTACATTGGCATAATTATGTATCTATTAAGCCATCGAGATTTAACCGTATGGTACACAGCTCGGTATATATAGTTTTTCTCTCGCCCTTTCATTTATCCTAAATTTTGATCAATCAATCATTTCTCAATTATAAAAGTCTGTACAGACAATTGAGTTATATGTACTGCACATAGAATACATTCTTAAGTATGCGTAAAACAAAATATTATAAATATACATAATATATACAACAACGTAATCTGGTAATAGCAAATTTGTAAAATATGCAGTGTATACACATAACAGTATAAGCAAATCTTCCCGTATTTCTAATTTTTGACATGGTTGTCAATAATTAGAAATCAGGAATTTCGTCTCTATATCTAGCCTAACTGGTGAATGCGCAGCACAAAAATTAAAAAACTTTTGCAGTTCTAGTCTATGGACATATTTACATCATATGGTCATATTAAGAAGCCGAAATAAAATCACCGATTTTTGGATGATTTTAGCCTGGGCCAGTCCCTTTAATGGAGCTAAAAAACAACATTGTCATGATGGATGAATAAATGCGGTTCTACGTCACGTGTGTACACATATAGGCTAAAGTAAACCAGGAGAACCTCCTGACGATGATGAGATGAACGAGATGTCACTGTCCTTCAGACACAGGATTGAAAATTAGAGCCCTTGCGGTCTGAGGCCTAGCAATCTACCTCTCGGTCACAGTGGCTCTCCACAATATTGAAGCCTTACGAGTGAGCAGGGAAGAAACATTTTGTTTCTTTGAAACTTGAATGCCAGAGTGGGGGACGAACCCGCGATCTCCGACTTTCCAAGCATGCAGCCTTAACCACGGTACCAAGGCCCCTGCCTTTTGATGTAAAATAATCCAGTTTTCCGCACAAACAACCAGATATAAAATACACACACATCAGTATACAGTGGAAAAAATTATCTGGAAAAGCGCAAAAAACGTGTATAGGCCTAGTCCGTATGATCTTCGAACCCAGCGAGAAATCATTCAATCCTTGCCTACATTCAAACATAGTTAATGTATCAGTTGTTTCAATTTAAATATATCAGCTTTTTATAAAATTGTTTTGATGTTCTATTATCATGTGTCAGCGGGAAAAATCTCTCTGAGAGTTTGCCTGAGTCAACATTGACGTGTGTGAAGAAAAGTATATATCGTATTTCAAAAGTTAGACCATTTAACATATTATACTACATTGAAATTATGACGTCCTTCTATAAGCCCATTAACTGTGTCATCATAATCAGATCCTGATCAGACCAAGGTGACCATTGGCGTCACCGATGACGTCAAACACAACGCTGATCGCTGGTGTCCGTGCCAGGTTCAGATTTCAACGTAATGACGTCACATGTTGGTCATTAGAACCTGAGACACACTGAAGTTATAGTCAGGAATGTAGCCATTGTAAACTAAGGCCGATTATGTGGGGCGACTTTAATTAGGCCCAGGGGGGAATGTGACCTTCACAGTGACCTTGGTAATAGATACAGTGTGAGTGAGGTAGGTCTACATGACCTCATTCACGCCTCACCATACATTCCCGTGTAGTCTCGCCCTGTTCCCGTGTAGTCTCGCCCTGTTCCTGTGTAGCCTCGTCGTGTTCTCACGCCGTCAGCTCAGCCCGCGACAGGTGAAACACTACTTCCGGAAAGCCACTGATTGGCTGGCTTACACTCAGCCGGCGGGAGACTCAATGCTGGATTTACGCTGGTCCACCGTCGAAGACGTTGGCCCAGCGTAAATCCAGCATTGATCCATTATATCCGGCTAACCCACAGGGCGGTGTCGCCTCTAGTGGGGATTGATTATCTATGGGGGTGTTGCTGTGGCTCAGAATCAACTGTGGAACGTGGTGGCTGCTTTTGGTGCTGTTGCTGGTCGTTGTAGCTGGTTGCTGTTGCTGTTGCTGTTGCTGTACTTGGTCGCTGCGACGGCTTCACGAGCTAACGCTGGCCCATGCATTTTAAACTAATGGTGTAAATTCTATAATAGCGATATCTGCACTGTATTGGTACATAAATGCATTTTAATGAAGTACCACTAATAATGTATATACCCAGAATTCTGTACGGATAATATATGGTATTACAATTGATTTAATTTGAATTTATCTGGTCAGACTCAGACTCAGACTGGCTGTATCCCAGGAAACACGAGGCATTCCCCACATGCCGTTTCAATGTTGGTCCACCGTCTTTCACGCTGACCCAACATTGCATCGACATTGGGTAAATGCCCCGTTTTTTCTGGGTATCTGGCCGCTGTTGCTGGTCGTTGGCTGCTGTTGTTTTGCTGTTGTTTGTCGCAGTTGTTCGAGTAGATCCGTGGACTATTGACTGGGGTGAACATCTCTCTTATCTTGACTTCCCGCCGTCGCTCATTCGGTTTTGTTGTGGTTCGTAATCTAGTATCAGGTTCAAGTCCACCAGTCGTATGTAATCGCGGTTTTTAATATGAAGTGTTCTAAACTCTTCAAAGATTAGGATATTGCAGTGCTGCTAATGTTATTTGGCTTTAATATGGTCTCGCAAGAAGAATGATCAAAGACTTTTCATGAGAATAGGAGAGTCCAGACTGTGGGCTTATTCTTGTGGCTCTCTTGCCACAATGTTCATATACAAAAAGAAAAAAACAAACATTTTTACTGACTGTTACTCACTCACTCACTCACTCACTCACTCACTCACTCACTCACTCACTCACTCACTCACTCACTCACTCACTCACTCACCCACTCACCCACTCACTCACTCACTCACTCACTCACTCACTCACTCACTCACTCACTCACTCACTCACTCACTCACTCACTCACTCACTCACTCACTCACTCATTCACGTTTTGTGTTTTGTCCTATATGTGCCCTTGTCAAGTCTCTGTCCTGACTGTGGGCGGGCTAGGTTCACGTCTCTGTCCTGACTGTGGGCAGGCTAGGTTCACGTCTCTGTCATGACTGTGGGCGGGCTAGGTTCACGTCTCTGTCCTGACTGTGGGCAGGCTAGGTTAACCCTTGTCATCACCACGCTCTCGTCTCATTCCCTCACGTCCCACATTCCTGTCATTGCCGAGGTTTCTTCTGGCTTTGCTCTGGCAGATCTGTACCAGCACTAGGTGTAAGGTGGGAGTCGTGGATTTCTAAATTCATCTTACGGAATTATTTCCGTGGATTTCTAAATTAATCTTACCTGATTATTTCCAACCATTTGAACATCGTTTTTTAACATTGCAGTGACTGAATCCTAAAAAAATGTCTACAATATGCTAACCCTATTGACGGTGAATATGTTGTATAAAAACCGAGATCAAAGCGGGTTTTTTTCATTTAAAATCATAAAATCATACTATCATAAGTCAGCTTTTTCCGTTTTATTTGAATACCTATAGATGTTTAAGGCCATCATTCTCCAGTGCGGGTCCCGACTGTATAGACGTCAGAATCTGACGTCTGTAGAGGTGCTATTTTGTCGTCAGAAGAAAACTAGCTGAAGACGCGTATATGTAGGTGTTATGTTGCTGATCCTATTAAACCTATTATTGAACTGAGTAAACCCTAAAGCCTAACGTTTTCTACAGGCGCAATCTGTAGCTGCGACCTTCCTATTTAGTGTCGTTGTGGCTGCAGCACGACCAGGGCGAGAGACGCTGGCAGCAGCTTGACACGTCCCTCTGACCCGCTCCAAGACAGAGTGCTTCAGTCAGCTGTCACTAGAGGTCGCTAGCCATCAGTGTTGTCCGGGCAGTGGCACTTAAGGAGTGAAGGCGTGAATATTGCTTTGTATGAAAAGAGAGAGGCACTATAAGGTTTATACCAGAACTAGTGCATATTCTCGCGTCAGGCCTCGCGCTGCGCGTTCCTATGATGAATATTGCTTTAAGGCGCTTTCTCCAGAATCATGGCAATATCGCGACAGAAGGAAGCTGTGTATGCCATACTGTTATCGAGTGCCTTCAAGGGTTTTTCATATTGTACATTATCATAGACATCCATGCACACTCCAGGCTTTGATCAGTTTATAGCAGTGTTTATGCCTAACACAGAGCTAATTAAGGGGTTTTGTCAAGTTGAACAAATCCAAAAATCCGAGAAAAACTCGGATTTGCCAGACTGTTGTTAATCAGCCAGCACAAGGCATTGACCCAATGCTGGTTAAATGTTGATCCAGCGTTGTCGACCTTGAGCCAACATTAAACCAGCATTGATTGAACATTGCCACACTGATGGTTTAACTCTTACAGGGCTGGGATCCACCTTAGTCGTCAGAATCTGAAGTCTACAGCGCGGAGATCGACTTTAGTCGTCATAATCTAGTCGTCATAATCTGACGTCTACAGACGTCAGATTCTGACGACTAAAATTGATCTCCACGCTGTAAGAGTAAAAATATGACCGTACACCCATAACATAGGTATTCAAATGAATCAGAAAGAGCTAACTAACTCATTTATGATGATTTCAGGGTGAAAAAAACATCTTTGATTGCGATGTTTTTTCAGAAATTAATTCAGCGCTTTAAGGGTTAATGCTCATCTAATCTGAGACATTGACCCAATGCTGGTTTAATGTTGAACCAGCGTCGCATTAAGTGGACCAGCATTAACCCAGCATTGTTTCAACGTCTCGTGTCTGCTGGTCGTCTGGCGTCACGTGATGTATGAAGGTCAATAAGGTGTAACAGACCACTAGAAGAAGCTGTGACCTTCAGGAACTAAATGAAAAACACTATCTGGGCAACCTTATATAGAATGCTCTAAAGCACTGATAACATAAGGTGTAGCAGACCACTAGAACAAGCTGTGACCTTCAGGAACTAAATGAAAAAACACCATCTGAACAACTTTATATAGAATGCTGTAAAGCAGTGATAACATTAATCGCAAAGGCTCTATGGTTAGATGTGTGCAATAGTCTTCTGGTTCGATGAGTGAGGTAGGCCTACTATGAGGGAAAATATGTAAGCCAATGCCTACAAGAAGAGCAGTGATACTATTAGATAGCAATATCAAACCAGCAATTATGCAATAACAATCGATGTATTCAAGGGACGTGCCCAGGTCTAATATCATAAAAAAATCGGTGATTTTATCTTGGCTTCTTAATATGACCATATGATTGGGCTAGATATAGAGACTAAATTCCCTTATTTCTTATTTTAGACATGGTTGTCAATAATTATAAATCAGCAAGTTTGTCTCTATATCTAGCCTAACTGGTAAATGCGCAGCACAAAAATTAAAAAACTTTTTCAGTTCTAGTCTATGGACATGCTTACATCATATGGTCATATTATACCTGGGCATGTCCCTTTAAATAATAATATGCTTCAGATGGCAATCATAAGCTTTTGTAGTCATCTACTAAACATCGTCACCAACGTAACCCCAGCCTAACTTCAAGGTGGTAACCAACACAATACTGTAACCACCCCTCAAACCAAGGTGGTAACCAACACAATACTGTAACCATCCCTGAAATCAAGCTGGTAATCAGCACAATACTGTAACCACCCCTCAAACCAAGGTGGTAACCAACACAATACTGTAACCATCCCTGAAAGCAAGCTGGTAACCAACACAATAATGTAACCATCCCTGAAATCAAGCTGGTAACCAACACAATACTGTAACCATCCCTGAAATCAAGCTGGTAATCAGCACAATACTGTAACCACCCCTCAAACCAAGGAGGTAACCAACATAACACTGTAACCATCCCTGAAATCAAGCTTGTAACCAACACAATACTGTAACCATACCTGAAATTAAGCTGGTAATCAGCACAATACTGTAACCACCCCTCAAACCAAGGTGGTGACTAACACAATACTGTAACCACACCTGAAATCAAGCTGGTGACCAACACAATAACGTAACCACACCCAAAATCAAGCTGGTAACCAACACAATAATGTAACCAACCCTAAAATTAAGCTGATAACCAACACAATACTGTAACCACCCCTCAAATCAAGGTAGTGACAAACACAATACTGTAACCACCCCTGAAATCAAGCTGGTGACCAACACAATAATGTAACCACACCTAGCATGAAGCTGGTAACCAACACAATACTGTAACCAGCCCTCAAACCAAGGTGGTGACCAACACAATACTGTAACCGCCTCTGAAATCAAGCTGGTGACCAACACAATAATGTAACCACACCCTAAAAGCAAGCTGGTAACCAACACAATAGTGTAACTACCTCTGAAACCAAGCTGGTAACCAACACAATACTGTAACCACCCCTGAAATCAAGCTGGTGATCAACACGATACTGTAACCAGTCACTACACATCACCTATACAAGTAACGCTAAGCATACCACGGTAATCTAATTCACACAGAAAACTAAGCCAACACAATGCCACCACCAAGCCATGATGATCTTAAGTCACGGAAAGAACCAAGTTTATGATAGCCCTAAAGTTTATGATAATCCTAAATTTATCTTATTTAATTTCTGAAGAATTTCAGGGTTGTGTCTCGCTACCGCGACTCACAGCAATAATTATTATTCATATTTGATTAATTTGAGATCAAACTTTTACAAATTTTAATCTTTAAACACTCATTCATTTTTAATACCTGTGATTTAACTTGGTAATAAAACAGATTATATGGCTAGACATAGTCAATCTGTTAATAACCAAAATACCAAGGCAGCTTAACGAAGATTCACTTTACAAACGTGGCTCACATGCGTCACTTTGGTGAGTGAAAAATAGGCTTGACATTCAGCATGTTCAGAAACTGGCAAAATAGCACACCTAACCCAAAACAACGCGTGTCCTCCGTTATCTGGGAAAACACCGTCTGCAAAAAACTCATATGCATCAGCCGCGCTGTGTCCTTAGTGACTATCTGAGAAAATAGCATCTGCAGGACAAACACCATGAAGACAAATGATGGTAAGCAGACCTCAGGAGACAAAGGCTGGCCTTTAGACCTCAGGCAAAGGCGAGAAGAGACAATTTTGCAGGGCAAAGGCAAACAACAGTAACTGCTTACTTTTAAAATGATCAGTTACTGTTGCTCATCTTTGAATTATCCTACGTGGACAAACAGCAGTAACAGATCACTTAAAAATAAAGCAGTAAAGGCTGTTTGACTTGTACAATATAATTGCTGGCACAACACGCAAGAACGAGGAGAGACACATACAGAGCAGAAACAAAAAGCAGCAACTCATTATTGTAAACGTAGGCATATACTGTTATTTGCCCTATACGACATAGTTATTTCAACCACAGGCAAAGACGAAAGACATGGAATATGGAAATGAGAGGCGCCGGCTGCGGAGCTACTCAAACAAATCATCACCAGAAGCGGAGTGTTGTCAAATTGGCAGGCGTCTGGAGCTTAAACTATTCTTCAGGTTTTACACGTGATACCATGGACCATGGACCCAGCATTTTACCATCATTATCCTTCCCCTGAGGAGAGGACTGCTGCCGATGGCTTTGCTCTGGCAACGTTCTTTGTTTTGTCATTGCGCAGGTATTGCTTTAGATCTGGTATTGATGTGACATTGCTCTGACATCTCTACTCTGTCAAAATTATTCTCTTTGGTATTATTCTGGCATGGCTCTGCCATTGGTCTGGTATTGCTCTGATATTGCTCTGGTATTGCTCTGGCATTGCTCTGGTATTCTTCTGACATTGCTACGGTATTGTTCTGGCATTGTTCTGGCATATGCTCTGGAATTGCTCTGTCATTACTCTGGCATTGTTCTGGTATTGCTCTGGCATTGCTCTGGCATTGCTCTGGTAGTGCTCTGGCATTGCTCTGGTATTGTTTTGGCATAGTTCTGGCATTGTTCTGGTATTGTTCTGGCATTGTTCTGGCATTGCTCTTGTATTGCTCTGGTATTGCTATGGTATTGCTCTGGCATTGGTCTGTCATTGCTCTTGTATTGCTCTGGCATTGCTCTGGCATTGCTCTGACATTGTTCTGGTATTGTTCTGGCAATGCTCTCTGGTATTGCTCTGGTATTGCTCTGGTATTGCTCTGATATTGTTCTGGCAATGTTCTGGTATTGATCTGGTATTGCTCTGGTATTGCTCTGGTATTGCTCTGGTATTGCTCCGGCATTTCTCTGGTATTGTTATGGTATTGCTCTGGCATTGTTCTGGCATTGGTCTGGTATTGCTCTGGTATTGCTCTGGTATTGCTCTGGTATTGCTCTGGTATTGTTCTGGTATTGTTCTGGTATTGCTCTGACATTGCTCTGGTATTGCTCTGGCATTGCTCTGGTATTCTTCTGACATTGCTCTGGTATTGTTATGGCATTGTTCTGGCATATGCTCTGGAATTGCTCTGTCATTACGCTGGCATTGTTCTGGTATTGCTCTGGCATTGCTCTGACATTGCTCTGGTAATGATCTGGCATTGCTCTGGTATTGTTCTGGAATAGTTCTGGCATTGTTCTGGTATTGTTCTGGCATTGCTCTGGCATTGCTCTTGTAGTGCTCTGCTATTGCTCTGGTATTGCTCTGGCATTGGTCTGTCATTGCTCTTGTATTACTCTGGCATTGCTCTGGCATTGCTCTGGCATTGCTCTGACATTGTTCTGGTATTGCTCTGGCAATACTCTGGCATTGCTCTGGTATTGCTCTGGTATTGCTCTGGTATTGCCCTGATATTGCTCTGATATTGTTCTGGCAATGTTCTGGTATTGATCTGGTATTGCTCTGGTATTGCTCTGGTATTGCTCTGGTATTGCTCTGGTATTGCTCTGGCATTGCTCTGGTATTTTTCAGGTATTGCTCTGGCATTGGTCTGGCATTGGTCTGGTATTGCTCTGGTATTGTTCTGGCATTGCTCTGGCATTGCTCTGGTGTTGTTCTGGTATTGCTCTGGTATTGCTCTGGTATTGTTCTGGTATCGCTCTGGCATTGCTCTGGTATTGTTCTGGTATTGCTCTGGTATTGTTCTGGCATTGCTCTGGCATTGCTCTGGTATTGTTCTGGTATTGCTCTGGCATTGCTCTGCCATTGCTCTGGTATTGCTCTGGTATTTTACTGGTATTGCTCTGGTATTGCTCTGGCATTGTTCTGCTATTGTTCTGGCATTGATTTGGTATTGCTCTGGCTTTGCTCTGGTATTGCTCTGGCATAGCTCTGGTATTGCTCTGTCATTGCTCTGGTATTGCTCTGGTATTGCTCTGGTATTGCTCTGCTATTGCTCTGATATTCCTCTGGTATTCCTCTGGTATTGCTCTGGCATTGCTCTGGCATTGCTCTGGTATTTTTCTGGCATTGCTCTTGTATTGCTCTGGTATTGCTCTGGTATTGCTCTGGTATTGCTCTGTTATTGCTCTGGTATTACTCTAAAATTGCTGTGATATTCCTGTTTTGGTATTAATTTGGCATTGTTCTGGTGTTGCTCTGGCATAATTGTCTCTTTCAGACATGTAGCAAACCAGTAGCCGGACCCGGGAGAGAGAGGACTTTGGCAGCGCTTGGCACGTCGCTCTGACCCGCTCTTACGCAGAGTGGTTCAGTCACTTGCCACTAGAGGTCGCTACCTATCAGTATCTGATGGTCAGTCGGTGATTAAGGTGGACAAGCTGCTGGTCATCTGATGGGCGTCACGTGCTGCATGAAGGTCAACAATAAAGGTCAATAACTACTAGGTGACCACTGGAAGAAGCTGGCCTAACATTCAGCCAGCAATGGGTGAATACCTTAGGGGTGGTGGGCGTTGACCACTGGAAGAAGTTGTGGCCTTCAGTAACTAAATGAAGACCACCATCTGGGCACTCTATAGGGCTCAGTAACTACAGCTCCATGAATCAAACCCAGCACGCTGAAGTCGTTCACCCAACGCTGATTTGATCTTGGGCCTGCGTCGTAGACGGTGGGCCAACATCAATTCAGTATTAGGGTAGCATTGTGTTTGCTAGGATTTGACCATGAGACGATATGTTGATCTATTATTGGCTTGATGTCAGACCAACATTGTAGACGATGGGCCAGCATTGAGCCAACATTTGTAAAATGCATCTAGGTAGTAAAATTAAGGAAATACCAGCACAAGGTAAATCTAAACCATAAGGCAAAAAAACCCAACACAATATAACAGCCAGGTCACTGATAACATTATTACCCTGTCGCACTACAGCGTATGAGCCAGTGTATGCTAACGTGTTGAAATATCTAACAGCCAGGTCACTAATAACATTATTACCCTGTCGCATTAAGCGTATGAGCCAGTGTATACTAACGTGTTAAAACGTCTAACAGGCAGGTCACTGAAAACATTATTACCCTGTCACACTACAGCGTATGAGCCATTGTATGCTGATCTGTAAAAATGTCTAACAGCCAGGTCAATGACAACATTATGGCCCTGTCACACTACAACGTATGAGCCAGTGTATGCTAACGTGTTAAAACGTCTAACAGCCAGGTAACTGAAAACATTATTACCCTGTCACACTTCAACGTACGAGCCAGCGTGTGCTGGCGTGTTAAAACGTCTCTTATCTCGACTTCAGTTAATACGTTTTGAAGAGACTATTAACGTTTAAAGAACATGCACATTGAGAACCCTTCTTCCAACTTGCCCTTTAATAACGTGCTTGTAAGGAATGCTTGGCGTATACCCTCTAGTCACTTGACGTTTTTGCAACGTTGAATCAACGTCATTGACGTTGATTCAACGTTGCAACGACGTCGTGTGCCCAGTGGGTAGTAGCGTGTTTTAGGGTAAGATAAACGAGTGACCAGAATTTGGAAGGTATTCATAGCTCTTGCGCAGCGTCAGAGTTTCATATGAATAACTTAACGAAGTTCTAACGTATGCTAATCAATCAATGCTGTGTCTAGTAGTGGCTCTGATTTATCATCCTGTTTATCATCCTGACACAATGTTGGGTTAAGTTTGGACCATTGTCCAGGACGTTGGTCCAACTTCAACCCAAAATTGGTTACACTTCTAGGGTTTGGCTGGGATATGACATTTAGATTCCGGCGACATAAGAGATATATAAGCAGCGAGCACAATATGCTGATACAGGGTTGTTTCAATGCTGGGCCGGTGTCACAGACGTTGGAACAGCATTACAACATCATTAGGTGAAGGCATCAGGATGGCCCTAACGTATGACAACGTGCAACAGTGTGTAGCAAAATGCTTAAAACTTAAGACTGCATGACGTTCTCGACGTGCCCCGGCGTCCTGGTCAAATGTTCTTCCTATGTAGATATGCGATGGCTTAAACGCTGTAGAGTGCCTGGGTCTCAAGGCAGCAACTAGCTAAACATCAACACCAAGACTTGATCTATATTCTGTGAAACGCAGTGAGGGGAAAATAAGGTTGTATAGCACCCCCCCCCCCCATACTTCATTCTGTGAAACGCAGTGACGTCACTCGGTAAAAAAAAGGCTATATAAGACCCCTCCCCCATACTTGAGATGGGCTCTGGTACAGTGGTTAAAGTTTCAAGTTTATTCATCTCACCATCCTCAAGAGGTTCCCCTGGCCCACTTTAGCCTATATGTGCACAAAGGTTGCCTAAAACCCCATTAATTTAATTTGATTTGTCTGACTGAGAAAATAACATCTGTAGGCCAACTACCATAGAGATAAAGGATGGCCTGTAGGCGTCACGCCTTCTGGAAATGATGGCAATATCGCAACAGAAGAAAGCTAGAAGTCCGGACGATGCCCGACATTTGTCGAATGAATTCGAGGGTTCTTTATAGTGCATGGTGCCGTTGGTAGAACTACATCCTCCAAGCCTTTGAACAATTTGTTACACTGTATATGCACAACCTCAATGACAAACATCCGACCCAGCAGGAATTCGAAACCATAATCGGACGGAATGAGCCATCGGGGCCGCCCATCATGACAAGAAAAGGCGAGGAGAAACGATATGCAGACGGTGTTCATTTGAGTGCGATACGGAAAATACACCACTCGTCCAATGAATAAGGTGTGAGCCTTAAGGCGAAGTCCCTATTCATTGGACATGTGCTGTATTTTTCTCCATTGCGCGATAAATAAACAACGTTTGTATTCTCCCGCGCGATCAAGTCAAACATGACATAACTGCCATAGATTGTAGTTCAAACCACAGCACAGTGGGTGATATGGGCTGATAGCGATATATGTCTCACAGTGAAAATCACTGCACAGAGGGCGAGAGACAACGGACAAGCATTGCACATGCTAATAGCAGTAACTGGTCACTGTAAAAGGGAATATTTACTGTTGTTTGCTCACATAGGTGACATTGCTTAATGTGGAAGGAAGCAGATACTGTTGTTTGGCGTGCACGATATAATTGCTTGCACCACAAGCAAAAGTGGAAGACAGAACAGGGAATATGGAAATAAGAGGCACCGGCTGTGGGGCTAGTGAGAGGGGCTGCGGGGGCTACTCAAACAAATCATCAGCAGAAGCGGCGTTAACGTGACATTGTGAAGCATCTGTAGCTTAACCCTCATCCTGGTAAATTAAATAATTTGAATTTTCACTCACTTGCAGTTGTGTCTCATTACAGAGATCCACAATTTTAAATAGACTGTAATTTATAACCCTTTGGTCACACTGGTTGCATTCATGCATCACGACGTCAGAGCACGTGAGAGTAAAACTATTTATAATGATCGGACATCCATAACATGGGTATTCAAATGAAGCAGAAAAAGTCAATTGAAACGTTTATGATGATTTCAAATTAAGCAAAACCCTTTGATCTCCATGATTGATACGACTGAGAAACTACAGCTCTCCTTTCTAGACACCTAAACAACAGACAATAAGGCATATGTCCGCAATGTGACCCATATGTTGACTTAAGCATATTTATTACTGTCCAAATGAAACAATACATGATTGTAATACAGGGCTTCGTTCGGAAGAAAAGAAAGTGAGCGATGCTTACGGAGTCATGGTGTGAATACAGTAGGCAGTAGGTGTAAATCTCGTTGGTAGAGCTAGAAAATGTCATAAAACAAATGCTTGTAATTCCCAATAAACACAAAACACTCGCCAAAAAAAGCCGGCCCAACGTCTTTGACGTTGGTCCAAAATTGTATAAATGCCACACGAATGTTCTGTGTTTACTGTGTCGGGCACAAAATCGTGCAGTAGATCATCACAGAAAAGCACAAGACAACGACCCAATGTCAGGTAAATGCTGAGCCGACGTTGCAGGCGGTGTATCATCTCTATGGCAGCATTGGGCAAATGTCCAGTGTTTGCCCGGATGTGTTGTGTCAATGTGACAACGCTATGTCCCACACAATGGCCCCTGTTTACCGGGGTGTTGGATACATTTAGAATTAGACCGATAGGTTAACTGCATCTCCTCAGTAGGATGCGGGTGTCCGTAGGTTAACTGCAGCCTCTCCCCAGTAGGATGCGGGTGTCCGTGTGACTCCGGCTGGACCTTAGCTGCTGTACGGACCTTAGCCCCAGTGGCTGAAACAGGTTTCAGACACAGATTGACTGCGTACGTGGGACATTTCTTTGGACTGTCATATCGGAAAAAATCGCTGAATAATCAGGTCGAAAGTAGTTTTTTTTAGAATCAGTAAAATTTAAGTTCCATGCCCTAAAGCTCAGCACAGAGGTCGCACAATCATTAAAAAGTTATGGACATTTTTCGGACCTTGGGGTCGGGATTGCTCTTTGTCACAGGCTCACAGCCATGATGGATTTTTCAGGTGAAGCAAAAACATCCATCCACGGCCTCGGAGAGGACGACACGGCTATGTGGACCTTGGCATCTATGTGGAGCGGGCATCATGGTGGCAATAAGCCACTGCTAAAGTGTCATACATGCCTGCGTCCAGACTACTTGAGTGTCGACGTGAACGGAATCTCAAGCATTCCCCACACAACTAGTACGATTAAGTCACACACAATGCCTCTACAATATGTAAATATCTTATATGTTTTTCTAAATTCGAAGCAATAAGGAATGGTCTGCGTATGTGCTGACTCAGAAATGCGCAACTTTTATACGAAAAGCGTGGTTCCAAGCAAAAAAACATTTAATTTTGGTGCAGCTCTCTCTGAAGAGTGATTAATTTTCTACATTTGAAGGTTCTGGAACTGTTCATGATACTGTTTGACAAAATATTCAATCTTACATTTTTTTTGTGATCACTGATCACGAACAAAATGTAAGATCCAACATTTTTCTTCAGATCAGCAAAGCAAGCATGCTGCAAAGTGAGCACGTTACCTCTCGGTCACGTGGGTCCCCACAATACTGGGTCTTTACGAGCGAATGGGGAAAAATCCGCTATCACCGATTTTCTATGCAGCCAGTTTTACCACTGCACCAGGGCCCCCGCCCTATAAATTTATCATATGCATACTGCATTGTTGGGAAGGCGAAATGGGTTCATCTCACTCAGAACAAGTTACCACATCAAGCCCGAGCCTTTAGGCGAGGGCTTGATGTGGTGACGAGTGCTGACATCAGCCCATCTTGCCGTACCAACGATGCAGTGTGTACTTTCTAGTACGAATATTTATATAAAACGGCAATTTATAACTAAGCAGAGAAGCGAAAATGAGTGCGAGATGAGCTGATCTCACCATACGTCTCGTAGTGAGCGCCAGCAGTCAGAGTGCGAGAAAGCATGAGAGAGGTTCAGGAACACTACATAGAGTGTGAATCTCACTGATATGTACAAGCGTGGCGGCGGCACCGCGGCGAATTAACCACATGTATCTAGATTGATTGCTCTTTCATGGCCATGTAACGTAGGCGGAGTCTGTAATTACAGACCATGTAACGGATAGCAATCATAGATGATCCCTAACCAGTGCCAAAAACTAGCGGCTTTCTTTTATCTAAGACTTGACCTCTATTAACCTTGAAGCGCTGAATATTTTTGTATAAACTATAGAGACCGAAGGATTTTTTTTAATTTAGAATCATCATAAATGTCTTAGTTAGCTCTTTCCACTCCATTTGAATACCTACGTTATGGGTTTACGCCCATTTTAAATATGTTTACTGTTACAGTGTGGGGATCAACTTTAGACGTCAAAATTTGACGTCTACAGACGTCAGATTCTGACGACTAAAGTCGATCCCCGCACTGTATAGCTGAATCAGTTTTTTTAGAATCAGCAATAGGCTATATCATCTACTACATCGTATGCTCACCTCATATGTCGCAACTTCGTTAACAAATAATGGTCATTTTTCGTACCGTGTGGTGGAAATCGCTCTTAGTAACCGCCATGCTGAGAAGGGTTGATTCTCCCCGGGTAAAACGAGTATGACAATCCACGGCTACATTGGGTGTTATGGCAATCCACGGCTACATTGGGTGTTATGGCAATCCACGGCTACATTGGGTTCTATGGCAATCCACGGCTACATTGTGTGTTATGGCAATCCACGGCTACATTGGGTGTTATGGCAATCCACGGCTACATTGGGTTCTATGGCAATCCACGGCTACATTGGGTGTTATGGCAATCCACGGCTACATTGGGTTCTATGGCAATCCACGGCTACATTGGGTTCTATGGCAATCCACGGCTACATTGGGTTCTATGGCAATCCACGGCTACATTGTGTGTTATGGCAATCCACGGCTACATTGTGTGCTATTGCAATCCACGGCTACATTGGGTGTTATGGCAATCCACGGCTACATTGGGTGTTGTGGCAATCAACGGCTACATTGGGTGCTATGGCAATCCACGGCTACATTGTGTTCTATGGCAATCCACGGCTACATTGTGTTCTATGGCAATCCACGGCTACATTGGGTGTTATGGCAATCCACGGCTACATTGAGTGTTATGGCATCCACGGCTACATTGTGTTTATGGCAATCCACGGCTACATTGTGTGCTATGGCAATCCACGGCTACATTGGGTGCTATGGCAATCCACGGCTACATTGGGTGTTATGGCAATCCACGGCTACATTGTGTGTTATGGCAATCCACGGCTACATTGTGTGTTATTGCAATCCACGGCTACATTGGGTGCTATTGCAATCCACGGCTACATTGGGTGTTATGGCAATCCACGGCTACATTGGGTTCTATGGCAATCCACGGCTACATTGTGTGTTATGGCAATCCACGGCTACATTGGGTGTTATGGCAATCCACGGCTACATTGGGTGTTATGGCAATCCACGGCTACATTGGGTGCTATGGCAATCCACGGCTACATTGGGTTCTATGGCAATCTACGGCTACATTGGGTGTTATGGCAATCCACGGCTACATTGGGTGCTATGGCAATCCACGGCTACATTGTGTTCTATGGCAATCCACGGCTACATTGGGTGTTATGGCAATCCACGGCTACATTGAGTGTTATGGCATCCACGGCTACATTGTGTTTATGGCAATCCACGGCTACATTGTGTGCTATGGCAATCCACGGCTACATTGGGTGCTATGGCAATCCACGGCTACATTGGGTGTTATGGCAATCCACGGCTACATTGTGTGTTATGGCAATCCACGGCTACATTGTGTGTTATTGCAATCCACGGCTACATTGGGTGCTATTGCAATCCACGGCTACATTGGGTGTTATGGCAATCCACGGCTACATTGGGTTCTATGGCAATCCACGGCTACATTGTGTGTTATGGCAATCCACGGCTACATTGGGTGTTATGGCAATCCACGGCTACATTGGGTTCTATGGCAATCCACGGCTACATTGGGTTCTATGGCAATCCACGGCTACATTGGGTGCTATGGCAATCCACGGCTACATTGTGTTCTATGGCAATCCACGGCTACATTGTGTTCTATGGCAATCCACGGCTACATTGTGTTCTATGGCAATCCACGGCTACATTGTGTTCTATGGCAATCCACGGCTACATTGGGTTCTATGGCAATCCACGGCTACATTGGGTGTTATGGCAATCCACGGCTACATTGGGTGCTATGGCAATCCACGGCTACATTGTGTTCTATGGCAATCCACGGCTACATTGTGTTCTATGGCAATCCACGGCTACATTGTGTTCTATGGCAATCCACGGCTACATTGTGTTCTATGGCAATCCACGGCTACATTGGGTTCTATGGCAATCCACGGCTACATTGGGTGTTATGGCAATCCACGGCTACATTGGATGTTATGGCAATCCACGGCTACATTGAGTGTTATGGCAATCCACGGCTACATTGGGTTCTATGGCAATCCACGGCTACATTGGGTGTTATGGCAATCCACGGCTACATTGGGTTCTATGGCAGTCCAGGCTACATTGGGTGTTATGGCAATCCACGGCTACATTGTGTGTTATGGCAATCCACGGCTACATTGGGTGTTATGGCAATCCACGGCTACATTGGGTTCTATGGCAATCCACGGCTACATTGGGTGTTATGGCAATCCACGGCTACATTGGGTGTTATGGCAATCCACGGCTACATTGGGTTCTATGGCAATCCACGGCTACATTGGGTGTTATGGCAATCCACGGCTACATTGGGTGTTATGGCAATCCACGGCTACATTGGGTTCTATGGCAATCCACGGCTACATTGGGTTCTATGGCAATCCACGGCTACATTGGGTGTTATGGCAATCCACGGCTACATTGGGTTCTATGGCAATCCACGGCTACATTGGGTGTTATGGCAATCCACGGCTACATTGGGTGCTATGGCAATCCACGGCTACATTGTGTGCTATGGCAATCAACGGCTACATTGGGTTCTATGGCAATCAACGGCTACATTGGGTGCTATGGCAATCCACGGCTACATTGGGTGTTATGGCAATCAACGGCTACATTGTGTGCTATGGCAATCCACGGCTACATTGGGTGTTATGGCAATCCACGGCTACATTGGGTGCTATGGCAATCCAGGCTACATTGGGTTCTATGGCAATCCACGGCTACATTGTGTGCTATGGCAATCCACGGCTACATTGGGTGCTATGGCAATCCACAGCTACAATGGGTGCTATGGCAATCCACAGCTACATTGGGTGCTATGGCAATCCACAGCTACAATGGGTGCTATGGCAATCCACGGCTACATTGGGTTCTATGGCAATCCACGGCTACATTGGGTGCTATGGCAATCCACGGCTACATTGGGTGCTATGGCAATCCAGGCTACATTGGGTTCTATGGCAATCCACGGCTACATTGTGTGCTATGGCAGTCCAGGCTACATTGGGTTCTATGGCAATCCACGGCTACATTGGGTGCTATGGCAATCCACGGCTACATTGGGTTCTATGGCAATCCACGGCTACATTGGGTGTTATGGCAATCCACGGCTACATTGGGTGCTATGGCAATCCACGGCTACATTGGGTGTTATGGCAATCCACAGCTACAATGGGTGCTATGGCAATCCACGGCTACATTGTGTGTTATGGCAATCCACAGCTACAATGGGTGCTATGGCAATCCACGGCTACATTGGGTGCTATGGCAATCCACGGCTACATTGGGTGCTATGGCAATCCACGGCTACATTGGATGCTATGGCAATCCACGGCTACATTGTGTGCTATGGCAATCCACGGCTACATTGGGTGCTATGGCAATCCACGGCTACATTGGGTGTTATGGCAATCCGCGGCTACATTGGGTTCTATGGCAATCCACGGCTACATTGGGTGCTATGGCAATCCACGGCTACATTGGGTTCTATGGCAATCCACGGCTACATTGGGTGTTATGGAAATCCACGGCTACATTGGGTGTTATGGCAATCCACGGCTACAATGTGTTCTATGGCAATCCATGGCTACATTGTGTTCTATGGCAATCCACGGCTACATTGGGTGCTATGGCAATCTACGGCTACATTGGATGCTATGGCAATCCACGGCTACATTGGGTGCTATGGCAATCTACGGCTACATTGGATGCTATGGCAATCTACGGCTACATTGGATGCTATGGCAATCTACGGCTACATTGGGTGTTATGGCAATCTACGGCTACATTGGATGCTATGGCAATCCACGGCTACATTGTGTGCTATGGCAATCCACAGCTACAATGGGTGCTATGGCAATCCACGGCTACATTGGGTGTTATGGCAATCCACGGCTACAATGGGTGCTATGGCAATCCACGGCTACATTGGGTGCTATGGCAATCCACGGCTACATTGTGTGCTATGGCAATCCACGGCTACATTGGTTTCTATGGCAATCCACGGCTACATTGTGTGCTATGTTAATCAACGGCTACATTGGGTGTTATGGCAATCCACGGCTACATTGGGTTCTATGGCAATCTACGGCTACATTGGGTGCTATGTTAATCAACGGCTACATTGGGTGCTATGGCAATCCACGGCTACATTGGGTGTTATGGCAATCCACGGCTACATTGGGTGTTATGGCAATCCACGGCTACATTGGGTGTTATGGCAATCCACGGCTACATTGGGTGTTATGGCAATCCACGGCTACATTGGGTTCTATGGCAATCCACGGCTACATTGGGTGTTATGGCAATCCACGGCTACATTGGGTGCTATGGCAATCCACGGCTACATTGGGTGTTATGTCAATCCACGGCTACATTGGGTGCTATGGCAATCTACGGCTACATTGGGTGTTATGGCAATCTACGGCTACATTGGGTGCTATGGCAATCCACGGCTACATTGGGTGCTATGGCAATCCACGGCTACATTGGGTGCTATGGCAATCCACGGCTACATTGGGTGCTATGGCAATCCACAGCTACAATGGGTGCTATGGCAATCCACGGCTACATTGGGTGCTATGGCAATCCACGGCTACATTGGGTGCTATGGCAATCCACGGCTACATTGGATGCTATGGCAATCCACGGCTACATTGTGTGCTATGGCAATCCACGGCTACATTGGGTGCTATGGCAATCCACGGCTACATTGGGTGTTATGGCAATCCGCGGCTACATTGGGTTCTATGGCAATCCACGGCTACATTGGGTGCTATGGCAATCCACGGCTACATTGGGTTCTATGGCAATCCACGGCTACATTGGGTGTTATGGAAATCCACGGCTACATTGGGTGTTATGGCAGTCCACGGCTACAATGTGTTCTATGGCAATCCATGGCTACATTGTGTTCTATGGCAATCCACGGCTACATTGGGTGCTATGGCAATCTACGGCTACATTGGATGCTATGGCAATCCACGGCTACATTGGGTGCTATGGCAATCTACGGCTACATTGGATGCTATGGCAATCTACGGCTACATTGGATGCTATGGCAATCTACGGCTACATTGGGTGTTATGGCAATCTACGGCTACATTGGATGCTATGGCAATCCACGGCTACATTGTGTGCTATGGCAATCCACAGCTACAATGGGTGCTATGGCAATCCACGGCTACATTGGGTGTTATGGCAATCCACGGCTACAATGGGTGCTATGGCAATCCACGGCTACATTGGGTGCTATGGCAATCCACGGCTACATTGTGTGCTATGGCAATCCACGGCTACATTGGTTTCTATGGCAATCCACGGCTACATTGTGTGCTATGTTAATCAACGGCTACATTGGGTGTTATGGCAATCCACGGCTACATTGGGTTCTATGGCAATCTACGGCTACATTGGGTGCTATGTTAATCAACGGCTACATTGGGTGCTATGGCAATCCACGGCTACATTGGGTGTTATGGCAATCCACGGCTACATTGGGTGTTATGGCAATCCACGGCTACATTGGGTGTTATGGCAATCCACGGCTACATTGGGTGTTATGGCAATCCACGGCTACATTGGGTTCTATGGCAATCCACGGCTACATTTGGTGTTATGGCAATCCACGGCTACATTGGGTGCTATGGCAATCCACGGCTACATTGGGTGTTATGTCAATCCACGGCTACATTGGGTGCTATGGCAATCTACGGCTACATTGGGTGTTATGGCAATCTACGGCTACATTGGGTGCTATGGCAATCCACGGCTACATTGGGTGCTATGGCAATCCACGGCTACATTGGGTGCTATGGCAATCCACGGCTACATTGTGTGCTATGGAAATCCACGGCTACATTGGGTGCTATGGCAATCCACGGCTACATTGGGTGCTATGTCAATCCACGGCTACATTGGGTGCTATGGCAATCCACGGCTACATTGTGTTCTATGGCAATCCACGGCTACATTGGGTGCTATGGCAATCCACGGCTACATTGGGTGCTATGGCAATCCACGGCTACAATGGGTGCTATGGCAATCCACGGCTACATTGTGTGCTATGGCAATCCACGGCTACATTGGGTGCTATGGCAATCCACGGCTACATTGGGTGCTATGGCAATCCACGGCTACATTGGGTGCTATGGCAATCCACGGCTACATTGGGTGCTATGGCAATCCACGGCTACATTGGGTGCTATGGCAATCCACGGCTACATTGGGTGCTATGGCAATCCACGGCTACATTGGGTGCTATGGCAATCCACAGCTACAATGGGTGCTATGGCAATCCACGGCTACATTGGGTGCTATGGCAATCTACGGCTACATTGGATGCTATGGCAATCCACGGCTACATTGGGTTCTATGGCAATCCACGGCTACATTGGGTGCTATGGCAATCCACGGCTACATTGGGTGTTATGGCAGTCCAGGCTACATTGGGTGTTATGGCAATCCACGGCTACATTGGGTGCTATGGCAATCCACGGCTACATTGGGTGCTATGGCAATCCACGGCTACATTGGGTGCTATGGCAATCCACGGCTACATTGGGTGCTATGGCAATCCACGGCTACATTGGGTGCTATGGCAATCCACGGCTACATTGGGTGCTATGGCAATCCACGGCTACATTGGGTGCTATGGCAATCCACAGCTACAATGGGTGCTATGGCAATCCACGGCTACATTGGGTGCTATGGCAATCTACGGCTACATTGGATGCTATGGCAATCCACGGCTACATTGGGTGCTATGGCAATCCACGGCTACATTGGGTGCTATGGCAATCCACAGCTACAATGGGTGCTATGGCAATCCACGGCTACATTGGGTGCTATGGCAATCCACGGCTACATTGGGTGCTATGGCAATCCACGGCTACATTGGGTGCTATGGCAATCCACGGCTACATTGGGTGCTATGGCAATCCACGGCTACATTGGGTGCTATGGCAATCCACGGCTACATTGGGTGCTATGGCAATCCACGGCTACATTGGGTGTTATGGCAATCCACGGCTACATTGGGTGCTATGGCAATCCACGGCTACATTGGGTGCTATGGCAATCTACGGCTACATTGTATGCTATGGAAATCCACGGCTACATTGGGTTCTATGGCAATCCACGGCTACATTGGGTTCTATGGCAATCCACGGCTACATTGGATGCTATGGCAATCCACGGCTACATTGTGTTCTATGGCAATCCACGGCTACATTGGGTGCTATGGCAATCTACGGCCACATTGGATGCTATGGCAATCGACGGCTACATTGGGTTCTATGGCAATCCACGGCTACATTGGGTGCTATGGCAATCCACGGCTACATTGGGTGTTATGGAAATCCACGGCTACATTGGGTGCTATGGCAATCCACGGCTACATTGTGTGCTATGGCAATCCACGGCTACATTGGGTTCTATGGCAATCCACGGCTACATTGGGTTCTATGGCAATCAACGGCTACATTGGGTGCTATGGCAATCCACGGCTACATTGTGTGTTATGGCAATCCACGGCTACATTGGGTGCTATGGCAGTCCAGGCTACATTGGGTTCTATGGCAATCAACGGCTACATTGGGTGCTATGGCAATCCACGGCTACATTGGGTGTTATGGCAATCCACGGCTACATTGGGTGCTATGGCAATCCACGGCTACAATGGGTGCTATGGCAATCTACGGCTACATTGGGTGCTATGGCAATCCACGGCTACATTGGGTGTTATGGCAATCCACGGCTACAATGGGTGCTATGGCAATCTACGGCTACATTGGGTGTTATGGCAATCCACGGCTACATTGGGTGTTATGGCAATCCACGGCTACATTGGGTGCTATGGCAATCCACGGCTACATTGGGTGCTATGGCAATCCACGGCTACATTGGGTTCTATGGCAATCAACGGCTACATTGGGTGCTATGGCAATCCACGGCTACATTGGGTGTTATGGCAATCCACGGCTACATTGGGTTCTATGGCAGTCCAGGCTACATTGGGTGTTATGGCAATCAACGGCTACATTGTGTGCTATGGCAATCCACGGCTACATTGGGTGTTATGGCAGTCCAGGCTACATTGGGTGTTATGGCAATCAACGGCTACATTGTGTGCTATGGCAATCCACGGCTACATTGGGTGTTATGGCAATCAACGGCTACATTGGGTGTTATGGCAATCCACGGCTACATTGGGTGCTATGGCAATCTACGGCTACATTGGGTTCTATGGCAATCGACGGCTACATTGGGTGCTATGGCAATCCACGGCTACATTGTGTGCTATGGCAATCCACGGCTACATTGTGTTCTATGGCAATCCACGGCTACATTGTGTGCTATGGCAATCCACGGCTACATTGTGTGCTATGGAAATCCACGGCTACATTGGGTGTTATGGCAATCCACGGCTACATTGGGTTCTATGGCAATCCACGGCTACATTGGGTGCTATGGCAATCCACGGCTACATTGGGTGCTATGGCAATCCACGGCTACATTGGGTTCTATGGCAATCCACGGCTACATTGTGTGCTATGGCAATCCACGGCTACATTGGGTGCTATGGCAATCCACGGCTACAATGGGTGCTATGGCAAATCTACGGCTAACATTGGGTGCAATGGCAATCCACGGCTACATTGGGTGTTATGGCAATCCACGGCTACAATGGGTGCTATGGCAATCTACGGCTACATTGGGTGTTATGGCAATCCACGGCTACATTGGGTGCTATGGCAATCCACGGCTACATTGAGTGTTATGGCAATCCACGGCTACATTGGGTGGTATGGCAATCCACGGCTACATTGTGTGTTATGGCAATCCACGGCTACATTGGGTGCTATGGCAATCCACGGCTACATTGGGTTCTATGGCAATCCAGGCTACATTGGGTGTTATGGCAATCAACGGCTACATTGGGTGCTATGGCAATCCACGGCTACATTGGGTGCTATGGCAATCCACGGCTACATTGTGTGCTATGGAAATCCACGGCTACATTGGGTGCTATGGCAATCCACGGCTACATAGGGTGCTATGGCAATCCACGGCTACATTGGGTGCTATGGCAATCCACGGCTACATTGGGTGCTATGGCAATCCACGGCTACATTGGGTGCTATGGCAATCCACGGCTACATTGGGTGCTATGGCAATCCACGGCTACATTGGGTGCTATGGCAATCCACGGCTACATTGGGTGCTATGGCAATCCACGGCTACATTGGGTGCTATGGCAATCCACGGCTACATTGGGTGCTACGGCAATCCACGGCTACATTGGGTGCCATGGCAATCCACGGCTACATTGGTTTCTATGGCAATCCACGGCTACATTGGGTGCTATGGCAATCCACGGCTACATTGGGTGTTATGGCAATCCACGGCTACATTGGGTGTTATGGCAGTCCAGGCTACATTGGGTGTTATGGCAATCAACGGCTACATTGTGTGCTATGGCAATCCACGGCTACATTGGGTGTTATGGCAATCCACGGCTACATTGGGTGTTATGGCAATCCACGGCTACATTGGGTGTTATGGCAGTCCAGGCTACATTGGGTGTTATGGCAATCAACGGCTACATTGTGTGCTATGGCAATCCACGGCTACATTGGGTGTTATGGCAATCCACGGCTACATTGGGTGTTATGGCAATCCACGGCTACATTGGGTGCTATGGCAATCCACGGCTACATTGGGTGTTATGGCAATCCACGGCTACATTGGGTGCTATGGAAATCCACGGCTACATTGTGTGCTATGGCAATCCACGGCTACATTGGGTGCTATGGCAATCCACGGCTACATTGGGTGTTATGGCAATCCACGGCTACATTGGGTGCTATGGCAATCCACGGCTACATTGGGTGTTATGGCAATCCACGGCTACATTGGGTTCTATGGCAATCCGCGGCTACATTGGGTGTTATGGCAATCCACGGCTACATTGTGTGCTATGGCAATCCACGGCTACATTGTGTGCTATGGCAATCCACGGCTACATTGTGTGCTATGGCAATCCACGGCTACATTGGGTGTTATGGCAATCCACGGCTACATTGTGTGCTATGGCAATCCACGGCTATATTGGGTTCTATGGCATCCACGGCTACATTGTGTTTATGGCAATCCACGGCTACATTGGGTGTTATGGCAATCCACGACTACATTGTGTGTTATGGCAATCCACGGCTACATTAGGTGGTATGGCAATCCACGGCTACATTGGGTTCTATGGCAATCCACGGCTACATTGTGTTTATGGCAATCCACGGCTACATTGGGTGTTATGGCAATCCACGGCTACATTGGGTGTTATGGCAATCCACGGCTACATTGGGTGTTATGGCAATCCACGGCTACATTGGGTACTAATGGCAATCCACGGCTACATTGGGTGTTATGGCAATCCACGGCTACATTGGGTTCTATGGCAATCCACGGCTACATTGGGTTCTATGGCAATCAACGGCTACATTGGGTGCTATGGCAATCCACGGCTACATTGTGTGTTATGGCAATCCACGGCTACATTGGGTGTTATGGCAATCCACGGCTACATAGGGTGCTATGGCAATCAACGGCTACATTGGGTGCTATGGCAATCTACGGCTACATTGTATGCTATGGAAATCCACGGCTACAATGGGTGCTATGGCAATCCACGGCTACATTGTGTGCTATGGCAATCCACGGCTACATTGGGTTCTATGGCAGTCCAGGCTACATTGGGTTCTATGGCAATCCACGGCTACATTGGGTGTTATGGCAATCCACGGCTACATTGGGTGTTATGGCAATCCACGGCTACATTGGGTGTTATGGCAATCCACGGCTACATTGGGTGCTAATGGCAATCCACGGCTACATTGGGTGTTATGGCAATCCACGGCTACATTGGGTGCTAATGGCAATCCACGGCTACATTGGGTGCTATGGCAATCCACGGCTACATTGGGTGTTATGGCAGTCCACGGCTACATTGGGTGCTATGGCAATCCACGGCTACATTGGGTGCTATGGCAATCCACGGCTACATTGTGTGCTATGGCAATCAACGGCTACATCGGGTGCTATGGCAATCCACGGCTACATTGGGTGCTATGGCAATCCACGGCTACATTGGGTTCTATGGCAATCCACGGCTACATTGGGTGCTATGGCAATCCACGGCTACATTGGGTGCTATGGCAATCCACGGCTACATTGGGTGTTATGGCAATCCACGGCTACATTGGGTGCTATGGCAATCCACGGCTACATTGGGTGTTATGGCAGTCCAGGCTACATTGGGTGTTATGGCAATCAACGGCTACATTGTGTGCTATGGCAATCACGGCTACATTGGGTGTTATGGCAATCAACGGCTACATTGGGTGTTATGGCAATCCACGGCTACATTGGGTGCTATGGCAATCTACGGCTACATTGGGTTCTATGGCAATCGACGGCTACATTGGGTGCTATGGCAATCCACGGCTACATTGTGTGCTATGGCAATCCACGGCTACATTGTGTTCTATGGCAATCCACGGCTACATTGTGTGCTATGGCAATCCACGGCTACATTGTGTGCTATGGAAATCCACGGCTACATTGGGTGTTATGGCAATCCACGGCTACATTGGGTTCTATGGCAATCCACGGCTACATTGGGTGCTATGGCAATCCACGGCTACATTGGGTGCTATGGCAATCCACGGCTACATTGGGTTCTATGGCAATCCACGGCTACATTGTGTGCTATGGCAATCCACGGCTACATTGGGTGCTATGGCAATCCACGGCTACAATGGGTGCTATGGCAATCTACGGCTACATTGGGTGCTATGGCAATCCACGGCTACATTGGGTGTTATGGCAATCCACGGCTACAATGGGTGCTATGGCAATCTACGGCTACATTGGGTGTTATGGCAATCCACGGCTACATTGGGTGCTATGGCAATCCACGGCTACATTGAGTGTTATGGCAATCCACGGCTACATTGGGTGGTATGGCAATCCACGGCTACATTGTGTGTTATGGCAATCCACGGCTACATTGGGTGCTATGGCAATCCACGGCTACATTGGGTTCTATGGCAATCCAGGCTACATTGGGTGTTATGGCAATCAACGGCTACATTGGGTGCTATGGCAATCCACGGCTACATTGGGTGCTATGGCAATCCACGGCTACATTGTGTGCTATGGAAATCCACGGCTACATTGGGTGCTATGGCAATCCACGGCTACATAGGGTGCTATGGCAATCCACGGCTACATTGGGTGCTATGGCAATCCACGGCTACATTGGGTGCTATGGCAATCCACGGCTACATTGGGTGCTATGGCAATCCACGGCTACATTGGGTGCTATGGCAATCCACGGCTACATTGGGTGCTATGGCAATCCACGGCTACATTGGGTGCTATGGCAATCCACGGCTACATTGGGTGCTGTGGCAATCCACGGCTACATTGGGTGCTACGGCAATCCACGGCTACATTGGGTGCCATGGCAATCCACGGCTACATTGGTTTCTATGGCAATCCACGGCTACATTGGGTGCTATGGCAATCCACGGCTACATTGGGTGTTATGGCAATCCACGGCTACATTGGGTGTTATTGGCAGTCCAGGCTACATTGGGTGTTATGGCAATCAACGGCTACATTGTGTGCTATGGCAATCCACGGCTACATTGGGTGTTATGGCAATCCACGGCTACATTGGGTGTTATGGCAATCCACGGCTACATTGGGTGTTATGGCAGTCCAGGCTACATTGGGTGTTATGGCAATCAACGGCTACATTGTGTGCTATGGCAATCCACGGCTACATTGGGTGTTATGGCAATCCACGGCTACATTGGGTGTTATGGCAATCCACGGCTACATTGGGTGCTATGGCAATCCACGGCTACATTGGGTGTTATGGCAATCCACGGCTACATTGGGTGCTATGGAAATCCACGGCTACATTGTGTGCTATGGCAATCCACGGCTACATTGGGTGCTATGGCAATCCACGGCTACATTGGGTGTTATGGCAATCCACGGCTACATTGGGTGCTATGGCAATCCACGGCTACATTGGGTGTTATGGCAATCCACGGCTACATTGGGTTCTATGGCAATCCGCGGCTACATTGGGTGTTATGGCAATCCACGGCTACATTGTGTGCTATGGCAATCCACGGCTACATTGTGTGCTATGGCAATCCACGGCTACATTGTGTGCTATGGCAATCCACGGCTACATTGGGTGTTATGGCAATCCACGGCTACATTGTGTGCTATGGCAATCCACGGCTATATTGGGTTCTATGGCAATCCACGGCTACATTGTGTTTATGGCAATCCACGGCTACATTGGGTGTTATGGCAATCCACGACTACATTGTGTGTTATGGCAATCCACGGCTACATTGGGTGGTATGGCAATCCACGGCTACATTGGGTTCTATGGCAATCCACGGCTACATTGTGTTTATGGCAATCCACGGCTACATTGGGTGTTATGGCAATCCACGGCTACATTGGGTGTTATGGCAATCCACGGCTACATTGGGTGTTATGGCAATCCACGGCTACATTGGGTGCTAATGGCAATCCACGGCTACATTGGGTGTTATGGCAATCCACGGCTACATTGGGTTCTATGGCAATCCACGGCTACATTGGGTTCTATGGCAATCAACGGCTACATTGGGTGCTATGGCAATCCACGGCTACATTGTGTGTTATGGCAATCCACGGCTACATTGGGTGTTATGGCAATCCACGGCTACATAGGGTGCTATGGCAATCAACGGCTACATTGGGTGCTATGGCAATCTACGGCTACATTGTATGCTATGGAAATCCACGGCTACAATGGGTGCTATGGCAATCCACGGCTACATTGTGTGCTATGGCAATCCACGGCTACATTGGGTTCTATGGCAGTCCAGGCTACATTGGGTTCTATGGCAATCCACGGCTACATTGGGTGTTATGGCAATCCACGGCTACATTGGGTGTTATGGCAATCCACGGCTACATTGGGTGTTATGGCAATCCACGGCTACATTGGGTGCTAATGGCAATCCACGGCTACATTGGGTGTTATGGCAATCCACGGCTACATTGGGTGCTAATGGCAATCCACGGCTACATTGGGTGCTATGGCAATCCACGGCTACATTGGGTGTTATGGCAGTCCACGGCTACATTGGGTGCTATGGCAATCCACGGCTACATTGGGTGCTATGGCAATCCACGGCTACATTGTGTGCTATGGCAATCAACGGCTACATCGGGTGCTATGGCAATCCACGGCTACATTGGGTGCTATGGCAATCCACGGCTACATTGGGTTCTATGGCAATCCACGGCTACATTGGGTGCTATGGCAATCCACGGCTACATTGGGTGCTATGGCAATCCACGGCTACATTGGGTGTTATGGCAATCCACGGCTACATTGGGTGCTATGGCAATCCACGGCTACATTGGGTGTTATGGCAGTCCAGGCTACATTGGGTGTTATGGCAATCCACGGCTACATTGGGTTCTATGGCAATCCACGGCTACATTGGGTGTTATGGCAATCCACGACTACATTGTGTGTTATGGCAATCCACGGCTACATTGGGTGGTATGGCAATCCACGGCTACATTGGGTGGTATGGCAATCCACGGCTACATTGGGTGGTATGGCAATCCACGGCTACATTGGGTGGTATGGCAATCCACGGCTACATTGGGTGTTATGGCAATCCACGACTACATTGTGTGTTATGGCAATCCACGGCTACATTGGGTGGTATGGCAATCCACGGCTACATTGGGTGGTATGGCAATCCACGGCTACATTGGGTGTTATGGCAATCCACGGCTACATTGGGTTCTATGGCAATCCACGGCTACATTGGGTGTTATGGCAATCCACGACTACATTGTGTGTTATGGCAATCCACGGCTACATTGGGTGGTATGGCAATCCACGGCTACATTGGGTGGTATGGCAATCCACGGCTACATTGGGTGGTATGGCAATGCACGGCTACATTGGGTGGTATGGCAATCCACGGCTACATTGGGTGTTATGGCAATCCACGACTACATTGTGTGTTATGGCAATCCACGGCTACATTGGGTGGTATGGCAATCCACGGCTACATTGGGTGGTATGGCAATCCACGGCTACATTGGGTGCTATGGCAATCCACGGCTACATTGGGTGTTATGGCAATCCACGACTACATTGTGTGTTATGGCAATCCACGGCTACATTGGGTGGTATGGCAATCCACGGCTACATTGGGTTCTATGGCAATCCACGGCTACATTGGGTGTTATGGCAATCCACGGCTACATTGGGTGCTATGGCAATCCACGGCTACATTGGGTGTTATGGCAATCCACGGCTACATTGGGTGCTATGGCAATCCACGGCTACATTGGGTGCTATGGCAATCAACGGCTACATTGGGTGTTATGGCAATCCACGGCTACATTGGGTGTTATGGCAATCCACGGCTACATTGGGTGCTATGGCAATCCACGGCTACATTGGGTGGTATGGCAATCCACGGCTACATTGGGTTCTATGGCAATCCACGGCTACATTGGGTGTTATGGCAATCCACGGCTACATTGGGTGTTATGGCAATCCACGGCTACATTGGGTTCTATGGCAATCCACGACTACATTGGGTGTTATGGCAATCCACGGCTACATTGGGTGTTATGGCAATCCACGGCTACATTGGGTGTTATGGCAATCCACGGCTACATTGGGTGTTATGGCAATCCACGGCTACATTGGGTGTTATGGCAATCCACGGCTACATTGGGTTCTATGGCAATCCACGACTACATTGGGTGTTATGGCAATCCACGGCTACATTGGGTGTTATGGCAATCCACGGCTACATTGGGTGTTATGGCAATCCACGGCTACATTGGGTTCTATGGCAATCCACGACTACATTGGGTGTTATGGCAATCCACGGCTACATTGGGTGTTATGGCAATCCACGGCTACATTGGGTTCTATGGCAATCCACGACTACATTGGGTGTTATGGCAATCCACGGCTACATTGGGTGTTATGGCAATCCACGGCTACATTGGGTGCTATGGCAATCCACGGCTACATTGGGTTCTATGGCAATCTACGGCTACATTGGGTGTTATGGCAATCCACGGCTACATTGGGTGCTAATGGCAATCCACGGCTACATTGTGTGTTATGGCAATCCACGGCTACATTGGGTGCTAATGGCAATCCACGGCTACATTGGGTGCTAATGGCAATCCACGGCTACATTGGGTGCTATGGCAATCAACGGCTACGTTGGGTTCTATGGCAATCCACGGCTACATTGGGTTCTATGGCAATCCACGGCTACATTGGGTGTTATGGCAATCCACGGCTACATTGGGTGCTATGGCAATCCACGGCTACATTGGGTTCTATGGCAATCCACGGCTACATTGGGTTCTATGGCAATCCACGGCTACATTGGGTGATATGGCAATCCACGGCTACATTGGGTGTTATGGCAATCCACGGCTACATTGGGCGCTATGGCAGTCCAGGCTACATTGTGTGTTATGGCAATCCACGGCTACATTGGGTGTTATGGCAATCCACGGCTACATTGGGTGTTATGGCAATCCACGGCTACATTGGGTGCTATGGCAATCCACGGCTACATTGGGTGGTATGGCAATCCACGGCTACATTGGGTGTTATGGCAATCCACGGCTACATTGGGTGCTATGGCAATCCACGGCTACATTAGGTGTTATGGCAATCCACGGCTACATTGGGTGTTATGGCAATCCACGGCTACATTGGGTTCTATGGCAATCCACGGCTACATTGGGTGTTATGGCAATCCACGGCTACATTGGGTGTTATGGCAATCCACGGCTACATTGGGTTCTATGGCAATCCACGGCTACATTGGGTGCTATTGCAATCCACGGCTACATTGGGTTCTATGGCAATCCACGGCTACATTGGGTGCTATTGCAATCCACGGCTACATTGTGTGCTACGGCAATCCACGGCTACATTGGGTTCTATGGCAATCCACGGCTACATTGGGTTCTATGGCAATCCACGGCTACATTGGGTGCTATTGCAATCCACGGCTACATTGTGTGCTACGGCAATCCACGGCTACATTGGGTTCTATGGCAATCCACGGCTACATTGGGTGCTATGGCAATCCACGGCTACATTGGGTGCTATGGCAATCCACGGCTACATTGGGTGCTATGGCAATCTACGGCTACATTGGGTGCTATGGCAATCCACGGCTACATTGTGTTCTATGGCAATCCACGGCTACATTGGGTGCTATGGCAATCCACGGCTACATTGGGTGTTATGGCAATCTACGGCTACATTGGGTGTTATGGCAATCCACGGCTACATTGGGTGCTATGGCAATCCACGGCTACATTGGGTGCTATGGCAATCCACGGCTACATTGGGTTCTATGGCAATCCACGGCTACATTGGGTGTTATGGCAATCCACGGCTACATTGGGTTCTATTGCAATCCACGGCTAGATTGGGTGCTATGGCAATCCACGGCTACAATGGGTGCTATGGCAATCAACGGCTACATTGGGTTCTATGGCAATCCACGGCTACATTGGGTTCTATGGCAATCCACGGCTACATTGGGTGTTATGGCAATCCACGGCTACATTGGGTGCTATGGCAATCAACGGCTACATTGGGTTCTATGGCAATCCACGGCTACATTGGGTTCTATGGCAATCCACGGCTACATTGGGTGCTATGGCAATCCACGGCTACATTGGGTGTTATGGCAATCCACGGCTACATCGGGTGCTATGGCAATCCACGGCTGCATCGGGTGCTATGGCAATCCACGGCTACATTGGGTGCTATGGCAATCAACGGCTACATTGGGTGCTATGGCAATCAACGGCTACATCGGGTGCTATGGCAATCCACGGCTACATTGGTTTCTATGGCAATCCATGGCTACATTGGGCTCTATGGCAATCCACGGCTACATTGGGTGCTGCTGAAGTGAAATGATCTTTGGATGTGAAAGGGTGCAGCTCCCAGTGCACCCTTTTATATCCAAGGGGACGATATGGCTATAACTAGATCACAGAAAATAAATTGGTTGTGATGAAGTGAAATCCACAGGCACCTTGGATATGATAGGGTGCCGCTGCCACTTTATAAAGTGGCATCTGCACCCTTTCATATCCAAGAGAACCATATGGCTATAACTAGATCACAGAGAAGCAGTGGGTTGTGCTGAAGTGAAATCCACTCCCTGAGCTGCTCCACTTTTCCTAGGATCACCTGGTGAATCAGTATTTTTATCTCTCCATCACACCTGATTTCAGTTTATCTGATATTACATACCCAGCAAATTATGTTTTTTAAATGTTGGGCCAGCATCGCAGACGTTGTACCACCATTAACCCGACATTGGATAAACGCCTCCCAGCGAGCACGATGCATTCACCCAATGCTGTTTCAATGTTGGGCCAACGTCGAAGATAATGGTCTGGACTGTAAACAGCAGTATGTGCCCACTTTTCAAGTGAGCAGTTACTGGAAAGACAATAAAACAGTCTACTGCAGTTTCCCACTACACGGTTATACTATCTGTTCCAACTGCTGATTTTTCGGTGATGTGGTGTATTAAACTGCCTGCTGTAGAATCGTGGTTCATGAATTCGATCCCCCGCTCTGTGAGTCAGATCTCAATGAAATAAATGTTTCTTCCGCGCTCACTCGTGAATCTCAATGTATAAAGTATCTTGGGAAGCCTTTGCGACAGAGAGGTAGGTTGCTCGGCCGAATTTCAAATTATATGTCATGAGGTTACTGTTATCTCATTCATCTCACCATCTTTATGATATTCTCCTGGACCAGTTTAGCATTCCTTCATTCATTCACTCGTTCGTTCGTTCAGGGGCGGGGGCCCTAGGGTAGTGGTTAGCACCGCTGCCTTTCACGCCAGAGTTCGGGGTTCGGTTCCCGGTCTCGGCGGTTTGAAAAAACAAAAAATGTTTCTTCCCCATCCACGTGTGAAAGTCAGTATTGTGGGGAGCCTCCGTGACCGAGAGGTAGCGTGCTCGGCATCAGACCGCCAGGGCTCGAATTTCAAATCCTGTGTCTGGAAATGAAATGAATCGGGCTTTAGACCACCTTTGTGCACACATAGGCTAAACTGGGCCAGGAGAACCTCCTGAGGATGGTGAGATGATTGAGATGACACTGTCCTCCAGACACATGATTCGAAATTCCTGTGTCTGGAGGACAGTGTCATCTCAATCATCTCACCATCCTCAGGAGGTTCTCCTGGCCCAGTTTAGCCTATATGTGCACAAAGGTGGCCTAAAGCCCGATTCATTTCATTTCGCTCGTTCAGTTATTCATTTATTAATTAATTCATTTATTAATTAATTAATTCATTCATTCATTCGTTCGTTGGTTCGTTGGTTCGCTCGTTCATTCATTCATTCATTCATTCATTCATTCATTCATTCATTCATTCATTCATTCATTCATTCATTCATTCATTCATTCATTCATTCATTTTTCCATTCATTCGTATGTTCGTTCATTCATTCGTTTATTTATTCATTCATTCATTCATCCATTCAGGTAAGCAGTTATTGTTGTTTGTTTTTATATAAATGGTAGCTTGGTAAAGATACACAGAGTGAGCCAAGTGACGAAATGAAATGAATGGGGATTTAGTCTATAGTTGTACACATATTGGCCTAGCAAACCTCCTGGTGGTCTGAGGCCGAGCACGCTACCGGTGATGGAGGCTCCCCACAATATTGAATTGAGCTAAGTGATGAGTTGAATCAGTTGCGCATCGCTTTTAGGTGCATATATAACAAAATAGAGTTTGGAATCAATCGAATGCACAACTGAGAGAGTGAAAAGTGTAAACGAGCCCTGACTTTTGACATATCCCATGGGACGGAGTGGCTGGCGGCACTTGAATTAACATGTATGGCAGACCGCATAGACATCTCACCATTAACATGTAGAGCAGACCGCATAGACATCTCACCATCCATTGACCTCTACTCCGTGTGAGCGATAATAAGAGGCACAATAAGCAGGAAGTGGCGGCCCCTGTGACCTCACAAAACACACCAAGCACGCACGATACACTGAAACAATGCTGCTTTAATGTTGGCCCACCGTCTACGACGCTGTCCCAACATGAAACCAACATTGGACTAACCTTTTCGGTGCAGGTACCAACTTCAACCATCAGATTCTAAAGTCGATCCCCGCACTGAAAAATTAAACATTTATAATGACCGTTGACCCATAACATAGGTATTCAAATGAATCGGCAAGAGCTAACTAAGACATTTATGATGATTTAAAAATGAAAAAAACACTTTTTTCTTTACGGTTTATACAAAACTATTTCAGCGTTGTAAGGGTTAACCCTTTAAGCGCCGATACCCAATTTAATCGTTTTCATGTTTTTATTAGCACATTAAGTAGCACAGTTTAAACGTGCTAAAGATAAAAAGTGAAATCAATCATTATGAGTTTTAAATCGTTGACCCCTATTTTGTCATATGTGATTAATTTTCACTCACTTGACGTTGTGGATCGCGTAAGCGAGACACAACTTTAAGTGAGTGCAAATTTTAACTATGGTCTATGACACAATTATCTGGAGCGCATGCTTTTTGTCGATTTCTCCGTCAATTTTCAACCGATTTTCATGAAATTTTGTACAGGACATGTCCAAGTCATGTCCTAACAGCGGTAAACATTTCGTAAAGTTATATATGCAGAATTACAAAAGCTAGACAATTTGGCATGTAGTAAATAGAAAATATGACGTCCCTCTATGAAACCATTACACTATTTCAGTAATTTTATTACATGTCAAATGGTCTAACTTTCGATATAATTTTTCGAAATTTTTACCGATGTCAGAACATGACTTGAAAATATTCTGGGCAAAATTTCAGGAAAATCGGTTCAGAAATGACAGATAAATCGACGGAAAGCATGCGCTACAGATAATTGTGTCATAGACTTTAAGTAACTTTGTGGTTAAGGGGTTGCTGCCTGGGCTCACATAGGGTGAAGTGTGTTTTGTGGGGACACTGCTCGTGAAGGGGACAGGATATTGCCGGGTGTCGCGGGAGATGGGGATGAGAGCTTTGTTATTCCGCGGTTTAGAGAACAAAACAAGCTGAATAGCTCCTCACAAACTGTGTGAATAGCCCCTCGTCATGCGGTAGACCCGGCCACGTGAATGGCCCCAATAGCCCTCGTCAAGCGGACCGCACATGACCCGGTCTGTGGGCCCGGTCCATGGAGCGGCGAGCTGGCCAGGAAGACACAGTGTGAAACGTGCAATTAGCCCGCTCCCTGACGGGACTCTAGAACAGCCAATTATCATGTGTAGGTGTGTGTGCGACATCCTGCCACTAACTATAGACAGACAGAGAGGCGGGCTGCTGGAAGAAGAGAAACAGACAGAGAAAGAGCTGATGGTAGAGACAGGACGCCAGCGACGTGCAATGCCTCTTCTACATCTATTACTGTAATTGCTGCTGTTCCTGCTACTTCTGAAGTAGCTGTTCTTGTAGTTCCTGCTGCATGTCGTGCTGCTGATTCTGCTGCTTTTGCTGCTGCTGCTGCTGCTGCTGCTGCTGCAGCTGCTGCTGCTGCTGCTGCTGCTGCTGCTGCTCACGCCGTTATTGTTTCTGATGATGATTATGCTGTTGCTAGGCCTATACTTCAGCGGCGGTTGCTGCTGCTTCTGCTGTGTATATTCTTGTAGCTGCTGCGTGTAGTGTGCTGATATTCCTGTCTTCGCTACTGCTGCTGCTGCTGCTGCTGCTGCTGCTGCTGCTGCTACTGCCGCCGCTGCTGCTGCTGTTGTTGTTGCTGCTGCTGCTGTTGCTGCTGCTGCTGCTGCTGCTGCCGCCGCTGCTGCTGCTACCGCTGCTGCTGCTGCTGCCGCTGCTGCTGCTCCTGCTGCTGCTGCTGCGTTCGCCGCTGCGCATGGTGCCGCCGTCAGATTCACTTCAGTTTGCTTCACACTAGTTCTAACTGTGGGTGGACCCTCTGCTGAAGGACCCGCCTGCTCAATGTGGACTTAGGAGGAGCCGCCTGAGGGGAGGTATACTGACCCTCCAGTGGATAGAGGCTGACCGTGCACCTGGATGGATGATGCCACAGAGGCAGTGACAAGGAGAAGGACTAATAGAGGCAGTGACAAAAATAGAGGCAGAAACAAACAGGGGGACTAATAGAGGCAGTGACAAAAAGAAGGACTAACATAGGCAATGTCAAACAATCTGGTTATACTTCCTGACATTCATTCTCAACTCACACCGTGTCCTCAGTGGCACGGTGTGTCACTGTCAATCATGACACACACACAATGTCATTAGCGTCAGTGGTGCTGACACACAATCAGCGTTTCAGCATTAGTGTCTGTGTAGTTCTCAAGAGGCACAGTGTGTCGATGTCATTACCAATGCAATAGAATCATCCACGTAATTGTCAGTGACATTGACAGTGACAGTGTCAGTGACAGAGTCAGTGTATGCAGAGTAAGATACACCAACTTTGCACAGTGAGCCTATTCAACTAACTGTGAACACAGTGTAACTTTAACTGTGTCTCCCATTGACGTCAGCGCCCCTGCCTAAACTCCGGCCACAGTCAGTGTGACATTAGTGACAGTGGCAGTGTCATAGCCTCGGCACTTTGTATTGCCTTAGAGACGTACTTGTGACAGCGCAGTGGGGCATTAGTAAGACTCCCACAGTGACAGTGACAGACACATCGCCAGTGATAGTGACACAGACACATCGCCAGTGACACCGACACGTTAGGTAATCTGCCTCTCACTCACACAGCATTGTTCTCGCTCGCTCTCGCTCGTTCCCGTGCTGTTCTCGCCCAGTTCGTCTTTTCCGTTATGATCCAATCAAGCTGAACAAGGCGCCATAACAATGTGAGGATGGGGTTAGTCTGTTAACAGTCCGGTCACCAGGTATGGAGATGACAGGTGGTGTGTGGGGCAACAATAGCTAGAGGCCCGAGTCAGAGAGAGAGTCAGAGTCAGTGGATAGGGCTGTAAGCGGCCAACAATAGCGTCCTGGTCCGGAGCAGCATGGAGTCCTGAGAGAGACGGCCTGGATGGAGCAGCAAGTGAAACAATACCCAATCTACAGCCAGCCTGGATACAAAGCACTGAAACCCAGACAATACGCATTACAATAGACACCCATTTATGTCCCAGAACAAAAATTTGAATGTCATTATGATGTTCACCGACAGCAAAACACTAGAGAAGTGATTAAGCCGCGCGTCATAATAGGGAAGTGATTAATCACGCTGTCAACATGATGAGTCTATGTGCGAAAAAAATGAGAATATTAGGTCAGCCGCCGCGGATGATTTAATCCCATCTATTATGATACAATGGGATGGTTGAGATAATACGTTTTCAGAGTGGATTGGATTGAGGTGCGTTGCTTAATTTACAATATATGTGTGAATAATTGATTATCTATTGTCGAGCCATTCAACCGCTAAAACAAATTATATATATATACGATATATGTGTGAATAATTGATGATCTATTGTCGAGCCATTGAACCGCTAAAACAAATTATTATATACGATATATGTGTGAATAATTGATGATCTATTGTCGAGCCATTGAAGTGCTAAAACAAATTATATATATACGATATATGTGTGAATAATTGATTATCTATTGGTGATGTTGCCTTTTACCACTGATGCTCCAAAATCAATTATTATCAATTCATCCAGGGAAGCTGTATCGCTGTAGCGATACACAGCTTCAAGTGTGTAATGTATAATTAGCAGTCGCGCAGTAGTTAACCTTATTTCATTTTTTACAGCGCGCGGGTTGACTTTAGATGTCAGAATATGACGTCCATAGACGTTAGATTCGCTGTAAGAATTAAAATATTTATAATGGCCGTAGACCCATAACGTAGGTTTTCATATAGAGCTAACTAAGACATCTGTGATAATTTTAAATTGAAAAGATTTATTGCTCGCTATGGTTTATATAAAACATTTCAACACATGAAGTATAATCTGCCAATCAAAGTAATTAAAAACAACCACGGCGCTCGCGTTTACATGGCTTAATATAGACAATGAGTCATAGCTATGATAAAACAACCTGGCGACATTTAGATTCATTACCAAGGACAGTATCTGGACAAGTATCAGACATTTTTAATCAGAACATTTATTTAACGCTGTCAATTCTGAGTGTAATATTTCAGCGTGCACCTATTTTAATCACTAAACCGCTGAAATATTTGTGTATAAACCATGGAGGCTAAAGGTATTTTTTTCAAATTGAAATCATTACAACCCAGCAGACAAGCTGTCGATTTTGGTGTGGCGTTGGTCCACCGTCTACGACGCTGGACCAACGCCACACCAAAATCGATTCCACGTCTCGTGTCCGCCGGGAAGAGTCTTAGTTAGCTCTCCCTATACCTAGGTTATGGGTCTACGGTCATAATAAATACTTGTACTTTTTCAGCGCGGGGACCGACTTTATACGTCAGAATCTGACGCATATACCTCAGAATCTGACGTTTAATGTCGATCCACGCACTGAAAGGGTTCATACACACCTGTTTTTTTTCGCAATTTATGTTACGACATCATTAAATAAATAAAGAGGTCCGTCCGTCCGTCTGTCCATCCTAATACTCATCGTCCTTGTTGTCATGGGTTATACCGTGTTCTATTAAATTATTTTTGATGAGCCATTTAAATGCTGAAATATATTTATATAAAACAAACATTTTTTTTTTAAATTTGAAATCATCGTAAACGTCTTAGTTAGCTCTTTATGGGTCTATGTTATGATTATGTTATGGGTCTAATTTCTTAAATTCTTCCAGTGCGCGGACCGTCTTTAGACGTCAGATTCTGAAAGGGTTACGATATGTAATGTGGTGTTTAACACCGCTATTGCTAATCTATGTGTTAATCTCTTCGGGCGTCTGGGCAAATTATACGTGGCGTATATCGTATGCCGAATTGCTGAACCAATTTGACAGTTCTTTAAGAGCGAATACTATAATTTCCAAACGCTGTAACGTCACCCATGCTCAGATGGGTTGAAATTTGAACTTCTGAATCATGCATGTATGGAATGAGACTAAGCCAATTTCCCACATATCACTCAATCGCGCCATGGCGATGGGGGTATTGTGCGAAATCAATTTTCGCGAGCGAAACCGTGAATTAGGTTTTATTGGCGGGGATCGACTTTGGACATCAGAATCTGTCGTCTGCAGACGTCACATTCTGACACTTTAAAATCGATCCCGGCATTGTAAGATATACAATGTTTGTAATGGTCGTAGACCTGTAACATAATTATTCCAATGAAGCGGTAACGCTAACTAAGACATTTATGATGATTTCAAATTGAAAAAATTGTATAAAAATATGTCAGAGTTGTAGAGATAACACGAACGGAAGAGTTCATATGAACTACCGCAACGTGAAACTGTAAAAGAAAGTGTCTGCCTGGACCGTAATAACAGACTCTGTGTGGGATACGTATTCTCGTACAAGCTACGATATATCGTAGGCATCGGAGTGGTCGAGATGGCCATCTCGACCAATCCGATGTCTGCGATATGTTGATTTTAATCATTGGTTATATAGGTGAATTTACCATTCGAATAGGGCTACCCGTACATTTCTCATGCAATTGTTGGTCTCAGCGTACACTGACCACCAGCATAGAAAAACACACTCTTTTTTTCTATGCTGTCCAGATCTGGCGTTGAACCCGTCAAGCTCGTAGTGTCTGAATATGGTTACCGTACACTGACCATTGCCATAGAAAAAACACTTTTTTTCTATGCTGTCCAGAACTGGCGTTGAACCCGTCAAAGCTCGGGGTGTCTGTCAGGCATGTTACATGATTTTCTCTGCTTTGCTTTGCATGTGTGACACGTAGTCTGGAAATACATGGCCCAAATCCTGATTGATGGTTCGGATTTGCAAACTCTGACTTCATTTATTTGAGAAAATTTGACAAAAATGAAATATAATGCAATACGGGAAATAATTATGTCGTCGCAGGATATCGCGCTTTCACTCAATCGCATGGCACTATCGCTATATCCATCTCGGTATAGCCTTATCGCATCACTCCATCATATCGCGTTATAGGCCTAACGCTATCGTATAAATGTCGATTTATAGCATCCACTATCACATCATCGAACTATCGCGAAATATTGATGAATTATTTTATTTATATTAATCTTCGTGCTGCTGAATTGTTTGTTTTCATTTTTTGTCAATTCGAGCTGAATTTGCTAACGCAATTTCCAGTTGCAAATGACGCAAAAATATGTTTATTTTTTTAAATTAATATCTAAGCATCTACGAAAAGCTATTTTATCAAAATTAGTCATTTTTCCATAGATCTAAAATCTTACATATTCGGGTGCATTCATGTGTGAGTACTTAGCACATAAGGCGAATTGGCTTGGAATGAAAAATAGCTTGATGTGCCTCAATGGCAGCCCAACTGCATACCTTCCAGGAGATTGAGTTGGAATTTGAATGATAACAGGCCTTGCTAAGTTACTCTCGATGTTCAGCGCTCTGAACAGCCTCCGGCTGGATACATGCGCTATATAAGATTTCATTTATTCATTCATTTCATATTATACATCGCATTTTATGTATTTATGTTGATCTAACCTCCTGTATTTTTTTGTTCATAGGATACTTGACGCGCACCTGCTGCAGAATCTACAGCGTTTACACCGAAATATCCTGGATCTAGTCAGAATAGTGACGTTACTCTGATCCGTGCTGCATGGACATAGCCAGAATTACATACGTCTGCAGTGATCAGAGGGACGTATATTCACCAAGGCTCACCTTATTCTGTCTCATGCATGTGATGTATGTGATAGACAATCTACCAGCAACCAAGTGTAGTTTGTCACACCATTCTGTGATGGACGTTATTTGTAATTCACGTGGAGGTAAATAATAATCCGAGAACGACACTTGGGTCAATGTAGCTATAAGACTGACGTGTCTCTGCAGTGATAAAGACTGACGTGTGTCAGCAGTGACCAAGACTGACGTGTGTCTGCAGTGATCAAGTGACCAACACCATGGAAGAGAACACGTCATAATCCCCATGTACCAGGAGACTGACGTCTGTCTGCAGTGATTACGTTATACCAGATATCATATGACTAGGATTTTGCTGTAACTACAGTTGACAACGACAACCAGTGACGTCATAATGGCGGACAACATGTCAGACGTCACGTGGACGTCAATGTCACCACTGACTGACGTCAATGACAGTGATAACGTTAGTCTGATGACCACGGTACTGACACTGGCTGACAACATGACACAGGATAACTCCACTGACAGTGACAATGACGCCATGATGCAGAAATGTATTCTGTACGCGTTCTTCATGAACACAGTGTGCGTGGGGAGTGTGTGCATCGCCGGCCTCATCGGAAACATCATCACCTTCATCGTCTTCTGGAAGGACACCATGAAGACCTCCACCAGCTTCCTGTTCCAAGGTCTCTCTGTCATCGACTCCTTACTCCTCATCCTAGTGTTTCCAATGTTCCCCTTGTATTACTTTACTAACTACACAGGCATCTGGCTGGGGTACGGTACGGTGTATGAGTATGTGCTGGTGTACATTCTCCCCTGGGTGTTTCTGGCCCAGGCGGCCACTATCTGGGTCACTGTACTGGTCACTATTAACAGGTACATAGCTGTCTGTAAGCCGTACCAGGCACCCAGGCTGTGTACCGTACTACAGGCACGCCGCCAGCTAGCAGTGGTACTCATATTCTCCGCGTTATACACGGTACCAAAGTTTGCCGATTCCAGAGTGATGTACATTGAGCAGAATGACACAGACAGTCAAGTGAGCATGCTGGTACCGCGTGCCACGCCCACGGCACTGGGAGATAACAGATGGTACCACATCATCTACTCCAACATATGCTACACCGTGTTCTTAATGTTCCTCCCACTCCTAATCCTCACCATACTAAACATCAGACTGATCAACGCGCTGAAGGCTTTACAACAGAAGCGTCAGGAGATGCAATCCATGCGTCAGCAGCAAGACAATAACGTCACGTTTGTGCTGATCATAGTGGTCATGGTGTTTACTGTGTGTCAGGTACCGGCTCTAGTCAACCAGATACTGTGGAATGTGCTACCTGACCAGTCCAGACAATGTGGGGGGTTCCAGTTCTACTTCCGTAATGTATCTAACATGCTGGTGATCGCGAACTCCGCTGTGAACTTTGTTATTTACTTCTTGTTTAACACCAGGTTTAAACAGATTCTGATGGAGACGTTGTGTGGGAAAGATTACCATCTACATAAAGGTTATAAGAAACAGCGGAATACGGTGGTGAACAATCACACCAAGACCGAAGTAGATGGAACTACGGATACACTCTTGTAGCACCAACTTGTCAATTGTACCACCGACAAACTGATTCAACTCCTAGACCGAGACGATGGTACAATGATCAGCGTAAAGACGTAAGTAGGTGGTACAACGGATGCGCTTTTCTAGCCATGGACGCCAACTTATTGGATAACATGACAGCTAGTGATACCCTTTAGACAGCGTCGATATAGATCAGGCTACGTATACGCTGCTCGAGTCAGCACCAAGGTGAAAGTCGATGGTGACACTAACAAAATGTTCTTATCTAGCCAGCGTCTAGACGTAAATCTATAGTACTGCTTATAGGGATAGGCAAAACTAGATAGATCGAGCGATGCGATGCGATGTTCTGCCAGTGACATTGCAAGTAGGTCGTAGCATGGTCACAATACTGTAACCAGGACTAAAACAGATCTATCTCCAAGCGCAGATACAAGCTTGTAGAAATTATGGCCACCATATATGTGACCAACGGCAAGACAGATGTAGCTCAAAACTCAATTCTGATAAAAACTAAGACAAGTAGGTCGTGTTACGGATCCTATAGCCAGAGGCCGTATCCACCAACTTTAAGACAACCTTTCAGTTTTGACCTTGCCGAGTCTTGAGAGATTTAAGTCTGTGAAATCAGGCCGTGGACTATGACATCGAATACCACACTGTAGCCAGGTGATGCAGTCTTGGAAGTGTGGATGCCCCATCTCTCAGCAGCGATAACACAGATGTATCTCAAAGGGCGGGTACCATGATGTCGCCAGAGTAGTTATAAAACAGTGGATGAAAACTCATATAACCTGCAGAAACCGGGGTCCTTAACAAATACACATATATACCGTAATGTGATATGTAAGAACTGAAGGAAGTAAGGTGTTATCGCAGTGAGATCTACTACTCTAAGATGGAAGTTAATGGTAAGTGTACGCGGCTTGTTGGCAAAGGACTATCAAGACAACACCAACCATCAGAGATAAACTGTTATTGTTGACCGATACAAGGACCTTAACAGGATATATTGATCAGCATATACTCAAAGTGACATTAGAAAACTCCAGACGTTGGTACAATGTTGCTTTAGTGCTGGGCCGGCGTCGCAGACATTGAGCCAGCACTAAAGTAGCATTGTTTGTTGTACCGTTACATTGACCACAGATCTGTATAGTATATAGGTCTTTACTTCACATCATGAAATGATGGCACGGGATGGATAAAGACCAAAACATGAGACCAATAAATGTGAGAAAAAACCCCAGTAATATTAAAGGGATCCAATACTCACACTGAAAATCAGACCGATACTGTAGTTCACAGAGCGTTTTGCGCTTCGCAATGTTCTGTTTTTACTTCAGATGTGAGTGATGTGGCACACGAAACAGCACAGCGCTATGTCTGTGGACAGGGGGTGACGTGTCAGACCTATATCCGCCTGGATCTGGATTCGAATTTCGCGCCAGCTGGTCATGCCACGTGGTTTCTATCATCTAACACAAGTGTTTAACTTCACCCAATCATAAACACATAGTTTGTGCACAAATTGGACTAATAACGAGAGACTGATTCCTACACGAGGTAAGAAACGCATAATCAACAGAGCAATCAATGGGTAAGATACACGTAATTAACAGAGGAATCAATAACGACTCAAGTTACAATCTCCTATAATAATGCAGAGACATGTAAAGGCATTCACTGGTGGCCAGTGTCCATCTGGACTGCGGTATATCTGCCCAGATTTTGGGGAGAGATGCTGTAGTCCAATGGAGGAACTACATAGACCTGTAATTACTGGCGATGGCACATAATAGTGTATGGTAGTAGTTCAGTGATGTATTCAGTGAAAATCAGTGAGGTATACTTAGCAAAAGCTTTTAAATACAGCAGGAAGAGCCTGTTCAGATTTTTGTCAGAAACGTGTTTACTGTAAGCTTAACATATTATTCTTACCTTTTTTTATTGGGACGAGGCAACGATCTTAAACTTTAATATGGGGTAGTTCGAAATTTGTCGCAAGTACCCAAAATCCAGCGAAAGAGTTTTAAATTTCGCATTTCATTGGTTTTGCCGACTCCCAGTCAGCACCAAACGTTGATACAATGTTGTTTTAATGCTGGGCCACCATTTACGACTTTGCCCCGGCATTAAAACAACACTGTTTCAACACCCAAGTTTACTGGATACGTATGAGCCTATGAGTGATGGAGATTGTTTTACGTTCTGGGCATTGGTTTACTACCCAGCAAACACGAGACCGTGAAATATTGTCGTTTTAATGTTGGCCGACCGTCTGCGACGCTGGCCGAACATTAAAACAACATTTTTTTCATCGGCTAGTGTTTATTGGGTACGCATGGTCACGTAAAAGTGAGTGTGATTGTTTTACGTTCTGGGCATTGGTTTACAGTGTATCAGGCAGATCTCCCCGACATATACTGTAGATCTGGTAATATTCGCGTGTTTAAATTTTCGCGAATTTCCGATTTTGGGACTTTTCACGAAGTTTAGAATTCGTAAATTTTTTCATTTTTCTTCAGTAGCGCTATTATAATAATAATTTTCGCGAGATTCTTGAATTCGCGAATTTGTCGCAAAATTCGCGAAAATAAAACCTCGCGAATAGCACCAGATCTACAGTATATATCAGATAATGCCACTGTCTGAGTCTAATCCTAATGTAGGACAGCCATGGCTGATGATACATCAGCTGTAAGCAGAGAACACGGTAAATAGATCGATGTCTCCGAATGACGCCTGACTCTCTATGTACCAAATGTACCGAATGTATCGTGATTATCTCCCAGCAAACACGACGCATTGAAACTGTGTTAGTTTAATGTTGGGCCAGCGTCGCAGACGTTGGGACAACATTAAACAAACATTGCTTCAATGTGTCGTACTGTAAAAGTTCATGAGCATTACCCCATTATTCCTATTCTGTGAAACGCAGTGACGTCACTCGGTGAAAACAAGGTTATATAAGAACTCTCCCCCATACTTCATTGTATTAGCCACCTCGTTGAAAACAAAGGAGGTTGAGGTCATTGAGTTTCACAGAATACATCGACCTAGTACGTCTGCCATATTAGGAATGAATGAATGAATGAATGAATGAATGAATGAATGAGTGAATGAATAAATGAATGAATAAATGAATGAATGAATAAATGAATAAATGAATGAATGAATGAATGAATGAATGAATGAATGAATGAATGAATGAATGAATGAATGAATGAGTGAGTGAATGAATGAATGAAGGAATGGATGAATGAATGAATGAAAGACTGAATGAATGAATGAATGAATGAATGAATGAATGAATGAATGAATGAATGAATGAATGAATACATGAATGGCATCTTGGGCCACGTCTGTGCACATATAGGCTAAACAGATCCAGGAGACATTCCTGGGGATGGTGAGATGAATCATATGACACTGCCCTCCAGACACACAATTCGCAAGTCCGATCACGCTACCTCTCGGTCACAGAGTCTATCTACAATACTAAACATTCACTAGTGAGCGGGGAAGAAACTGGTTCTTTCTTTGAAAGCCAGGGCCGGGGACCCTCTCGTTGAGACTAACAGTCAAATCCAAGTTAAATGAAATGAATCGGGCTTCAGGCTACCTTTGTGCAAATATAGGCTAAATTGGGTCAGGAGAACCTCCTGAGGATGATGAGATGAGTGAGATGACACTGCCCTCCAGACACAGGATTTGAAATTCAAACCCTGGAGGTGTGAGGCCGAGCACGCTACCTCTCGGTCACGGAGGCTCCCCACAATACTGAGTAACAATCAAATTAATTCCCACACAGTTGTTCCGAATGCAAGCAGCAGTAACTGCTTACTTTTAACCCTTTGAAGTCTGACTTTACAATTGTCATCTCCATCCACTACAAGCCGCGAATTGCTGTCGCAATTCTCGACTTGTAGTGGATGGAGATGACTTGAATTGAGTGAAAAATTAAAGAAAATTCCCATGTATTGGCAAACCAGTTTTCTGGAAATATTCATTGTAAAACCCTTAGTTGTAGGAAAATTAAGTCTGTTTTCAAGGATGTAAAATAATGCTTTAATGCATCATGAGGGCTTAAAGGGTTAAAGTAAGCTGTTCCTGCTGTAAGTCATTTCACGCCTGTAGCTCGTAGAAGTGATAATCCGAGATAACTTTCATTTTGTATAATCCTCCACCGTTGGATATTTTTGTTTTAACGTGGTTATGTTCCAACGATCCATTTCTAGGAAACACAAAACTTTTAAACGACGAAGGCTGAATGACACAGAAGATGTGCCAACATTAAACCATCATTGGCTCAGTGTAGCATGTTGTCTGTGCTGTAAAAGAGCATTCTGCAAGACAGGATCAGGTGACTGTTATGACGTAATCCTGCTAGACGCCTGTCAGGATCGCAGAGTTGTCTTACTGGGTGTTATACTCATCTGATATGATGTGTCGAAAAAGCTCTTAGAACGTCTGACACGTATATATGACGTAACGGCAACGTTTTGCAAGTGCGTTATATTATTATATCACAACCACCCATTGATTAATTTTATGTTCACCCAATGTTGTTCCAGCGTCTGCGACGCTGGAACAACTATGAGTAAGCATAAAATAAATTTTGGATTACCGCAATCAGTATAATTGCGTACGGGCCTGTTTGTTGCAGTGTAAATGCATAAAACAGTAACTCCCCTACTGACAAGATACTAGCTTACCGTATGCTGTTTGGTCTTGGCCAACATGAGGTGTAAGCTCACAGACGTATGCCCACTGGAGCGTAAACACATTGAGCGATTAGAAGGAGCTAAGTCAACACCAGAAAATCAATCTATGGCTCAGCAATAACATATGTATCAGAGGAGCAGATTAGGTCACCTTACGTTTTTTACATTGTTCCAGCTAGCCATGGATCGGGAGACAAGATATCTGAAAAGTTTTCGTCAGGACGATCATTACCTGGAATTAAACCAACATCAAATATATATAGATGAAAATACAGATTAAACTATGTCTGTAGACACTCTTAGCCCTTAAAATTTAAATACCGGAGCGGGGAAATGAAATGAAACGAATGGGGTTTTAGGCCACCTTGGAGCACATATATGCTTCTGATCGCGGTCTGCGGTCGAGCACGCAACCTCTCGGTCACGGAGGCTCTCCACAATATTTAATATTGACGAGCGAGCAGGGAAGAAACATTATGTGTCTTAGAAACTTGAATACCAGAGCGGGGGACGAGCCCGCGATCTCAGTTTCAACCAATGGGCCGGGGCCCGAACCCAGGAGCTCCGTTGTGACGGGCAAGCAGGGACGTTTAACCAATTCACCAGGGCCGCCACCTCCAAGAGAGGCTAACAGTAAGCTATGCTGATAAAAAAAACAAGAGTAAGGGTGCCACAATTCAATCTTTGGGTGGGAGGGGGGGGTATCAAGTTTTGTCTTATTTATTTCATCCCGGCTCAGCGGCGCGCTGCACATTTTAAATTATATTACATGTTTATATAGAGCTGAAAATATATTATTTATTCCATGCAGAGTCTGCCCGAAATTATTGCTTTCAAATATAGTCCAGCCACCACCCCCCTCCTCCCCCACTGAAGATTGAATGGTGGCCCCCTAAATCTAAACATGTAAAATCAGGTCATCATAGCAAAAATAATGCTATCATGTGGGCGAGAGAACGCACATCCTGTGTTGGAGATCCTCCATTTGTGACATTATTGTCCGGTAAAAGTCCCAGAGGTGGTAGAGCTTCCGGCACAGCTGAAAGGCCCGCATGTTTGTACACAGATCAATGTGTGTGCATACAGGTGGGTGGTAGTGACCGTGGTCTGATAGGTCGATCCCTAACAATGTGACAGGATTGACCCATTGGAAACACCAATCACTGGCCGTAACCCTTACCACGCTGACACATTTTTTTTCAATTTTAAGTTATCATAAATGTTTTAGTTAGCTCTTTCCGGCACATTTGAATACCGTGTTATGGGTCTACGGCGATTATAAATATGTTTACTCTTGCAGTGCGTAAGTCGACTTTAGAAGTTTAAGTCGATCCCAGCGCTGTAAGGTTTAAGGCGCTGACATATTATATACAAACCACAGAGAGAAAAACTATATATTTTAATTTGAAATCATCATAAACGTATTTCTGCTTAATTAGAATTCCCATGTCATGGATATAAGGCCATAAAATAACAATCTGACGTCTATTTTCTTTAGGCGTTCGATTTTGACGTCTAAGTCGGTCCCGGCACTGAAAAGGTTAAACCATACTAATCAAGTCGTTTTTATTTTTTTATGTTCCTTCAAAGAAGGCAATTTGGAGGAGTATCAAGCATTAAATTTGCCAGATTTGCACATGTTTTGAATCAAGTTATACAAATGTTAGTATGTTTCACACTTGAAGTTGTGGGTCGCGGTAGCGAGACACAACTTCAAGTGTGATAAATTCAAGTGTGATAAATTTGATAAGTTAGCGTTTTAACCCTTACAGTGTGGACATCGACTTTAGTCATCAGAATCTGACGTCTACAGACGTCAGATTCTGACGACTAAAGTCGATCTCCGCACTGTAAGAGTAAAAATATTTACAATGGCCGTAGACTCTTAACATAGGTATTCAAATGAATCGGAAAGACCTGACCAAGACATTTATGAAGATTTCAAATTGAAAAAAAATCTTTGGTTCCCATGGTTTATTTTAAAATATTGCAGTGCTTTAAGGGTCGAGGGTTAACCCTTGCATTTCTGAACCCGTATATGTACTTTTCTTGAAGCCAATTTTAGATCGAATATAATGTTGAAATTTGTGAAATATTCAGTGCTTCATGCTCAATAAATCTGAACATTACATTTGAGTTTTTCGTCATTTGAAGCTGGAAATGACGTCTGCAATTCCAGCTTCAAATGAATGTAAATTTGAAGATACCACTCTTGTGGCGTAGGGGTTATTGCTGAGGCAAATGAAATGAAATGAATGGGGATTAAGGCCACTTTTGTGCACATATAGGCTAAACTGGGCCAAGAAAACCAACGTAGCAGACAATGGGCGAGCATTAAACCAACATTTGTTCAGCGCCCTGTGTTTGTTAAGGATGGACGTGTTCCGATTGCTGACAATCTGACAGGATTGATTGATTGATTGGTATCAAAATATTCGCTCAGCAAATAAGAGGCCATCATACAATTCGGGTTTAATGTTGGGCCAGCGTCGCAGACGGTGGGTCAACGTTACACCAGCATTGGGTCAGCGTTTTGTGAGGTGTCCTGATATTGTCGATCACTAACAATGCGGAAAATATCAAAATGTTGACATGGTAAACACGAATTGTTCATCCAATGTTGCTCTGATGTTGGGCCAACGTCGTAAACGGTGGACCAGCATCAGATCAGCATTGGCTGAACGTCTCGTCTGCCAAGGACAACGTCCATTCAATGGTGAAAATGTATGCTTTATTTCTGGAGTATCGGAAAGTGGTATTGTTATATGTACGGGAGTGAAGTAGCGAAGCTTTTATCTGCGATACGTAAACATTCACTTTGCTTTGTACCCTGAGAATTACTACAATATGTATCAGTGTACCTACACCGATACATGGGGACAGTGTAGAGAATTACCTCTCGATAACCTACCCGTATTCAAATTTACCGTGGTGAATGCTTCTCGTTGTCGTCGCCGTAACGGTTACAATTCTATTAGAACATAATAATATTTATTGAGGTCAACCCTCAGCATGATAAAATAATTTAAATATGTGAAATTAATAGTTACGTATTACGCTGGATTCCCAATAGGCCCAGATAGATAGAATGACGCAGTTAATTGAATAAACAGGCTCAATAGATGAAAATCACATTTCGTGATGGCGATCGAGGGCAGAGGGTTCAAGGGGAGTTTAAAATCTTATTTTTTTGTGCAAACCAAATAAATTAAGCATTGTCAGTTCTAAAGACTACATGTTAAGTTAACACGCTGCGTTTAGAGACTTGTACATTTTACAATATTGCTTTAATAGTCGCCGCATGACTAGATACAATTGCAAAATGTATTTACAAAATATATTGTAAATTAATTCAGAATTGACTGAGAAATCCACCAGATTAATGTGACCCCAGGTTGGCCTACAATCAGCTATAGTCCGTAATTATAGGCTACAGACTCGTACGTGACACAGAGTCTCTAATCAGCGCCATTCCAGCAGCGGTCCTCCCTAGTCTACTTACGTAACAGATCGATTGATCAGTGAATTAGGTGAAGTAATCCCTTGATTGCCTTTGTTGATCTTAGCTATGAGGTCAAAGCTACTCGGAACAAGCAAAACAAAACGACCAGTGGCCCATCCCACAAAGCATCTTAAAATTAAGATCATCCTAACTTTATCTTATTTGCATTAGACAAGTTAAGATCATCCTAACTTTTTTAATGCAAATAAGAGAAAGTTAAGATGATCTTAATTTTAAGATGCTTTGTGGGATGGGCCCCTGGTACATATTTCACAAATTTGTGATTAAAATACAAGATAGTTGTTATAACGTGTTGTGAAGTGCGCATGTATCGGATTGACCCTTTCAGGCAGGGATCGTCCTTAGACGTCAGAATTTGACGTCTTTAGACGTCAGATCCGGACGTCTAAAGACGATCCCTGCACTGAAAGAATTAAAAAAATTATAAGTTCCGTAGACCATAACACATGTATTCAAATGAAGCGGGAAGAGCTAATTAAGATATTTTATGATGATTTCAAATTGAAATTAGCCATTTGGTCTCCATGGTTTATACAACCATGTTCCAGCGTTGTAAGGTTTACGTCATAATTGGGAACAAATAATTTACAGTCACCTGGACTTCTGTCTAGCAACCGCGAATCACAACTGCGATGTTCAAGATTATAAAAGAAAAGGTAGATTTAGGAAGTATCACATGTCACGTAAGAATAAAAAATATAATTGCCGAAGGAGCTGAAAGAAGCGATAAACCTCACCGACGTCAGAATCATTTCTCTGATGAGAGCTAGCAATTAGTGGAGCGAATCTTTTCACTCATTAGAAAATTATATTTTCAATTGCTTCAGATTAACCCTCTAAGCACTGGGCGCGACTAGAGTCGTTTTTAATGTTTCATTAGCCGATCAAAACATTGCTATTGAGAACGAAATGTGTGCTTAAACATCAAGATTAATCAAGATCAAAGATTTGGTCAGGAATGAACCCTTTTAGCTCAGTGACCGATTTTAGACGTCAGAATCTGACGTCTATAGACGTCAGATTCTGACGTCTAAAGTCGGTCCCCGCACTGAAAGAGTGAAATATTGATAATGGCCGTAGAATCACAACATATGTATTCAAACGAAGCGAGAAGAGCTAGCTAAGACATGTATGCTGATTTAAAAACCTTTGGACTTCATAGTTTATACATAAATATTTCAGTGTGAGTACTACCGCGACCGCCAATTTCAAGTGAGATAAAAACTTGGGACAGACAGTGGTTAAGTAATCCTTAGTATTATCTAAATTTGGCATCATTATTGTGCAGGCCTAATAATTCCTTTGATTAAATTGATTGCCTTTAATTGCGTTGATGGCGTAATTGTTGAGACCTGCACCTTGAACGAGTCTATGGTGTGCTTTGACGTGATGTAGTCAGTTCTTGCAAGCAATCAAGTCGTCAGAACGGTAAAACATACAATCCGTGTAAACGGTGTAATGATGTAATCAGAGCTCTGACTATGTGGTTATCCTCGCCAGAGATAAAATGAACCATGTTAAAATCAGTTATTATGCACATTTCTGGCTATATCTATGCTAAGCGGGACTATAGATGTGTTTCATCCATTTAAATTAACCGATTAATTCACTGTTTTTGTGATTAAAATGCGCTTTTTAACATTAAGATTTGCAAATGCTAGGTCTGAAATTAAGCAGGTATGACAAATATTCACCCATTTGATGTTGTGGATCGCGGTAGCGAGACACAACTTCAAGTTTGGTGAAAATTATAATTATTGAATTTAGCGCTATACCAGTTAGCACTTAACATCCAGCTTTGTCACTCTCATTGTCAGCACATTTATGGTGGGATTGGTGGCTATCAGGTTATTGAAAACACGTGCGGGGCGGCCAGTGAGACACAATCACCGAAGTTATTAAAGTTCATGTTTAAAGGGTATAATAATCTGGCCAAGACATATTGATCCTAAATGCTGGAAATTCGTGCAGACGATGTAAATTCCTGCTATGAATCACATGAAACTACTTTCAATTCTACTAATTTATCTTTCTCATTCTCTAGATGCTTTCATAATATTTTATTGACATTCACCATCGTGCAGCTGGTGAATGTCAATAATTATTAGACGTGATGCTGTGTACATCGATGTCGTAGAACATTGTCTAATGACGGTAATTCAGTTGTTATTATAATATTATACCATACTCGAGCCTCACCTCCACCAGTGGAAAGCATTGCCATGCATTGCAATGTTGTACATGAATCACTGAGAAAATGATCATTCTGATTTTTATTAACCCTTCTGCGGGTAATTCTATATTTATTTCTTTTAAAACTAGAATTTCTGAGGCAATATGAAGCTTTAAATGACGAAAAATGTTTATATTTATGAAAAATAGACATCTCTAATGATTAATTATTTGTCTAAAATCATCATAAATGTAAGAAAAATGCTGAATTCTTTTTGTAAAATTCATGGATACCTATACGTTTTTACAATTTAAAATCATCATCAATGTTTTCGTCAGGTCCTTCTGATTCATTTGAATACCTATGATAAGGGTCTACGGCAATCAGATATATTTTTCACTTTTACAGTTCGGGGATCGACTTCAGTCGTCAGAATCTGACGTCTACAGACGTCAGATTCTGACGACTAAAGTCGATCCCCGCACTGCAAGGGTTAAAACCGTATAAATATGGACTTACCAGTAAAAGGGTTAATATATAAATGAGCCTAGCAGCACAACGGTTAAGTCATTCAGCCCTGGGTTAATGACAGACTCCATAAAGACGTCATAATCTGTGCGTGTTCTAATACAATAAAACAACTCACCACAGCGAAGAGTAAAACCTGTTGATGACGCCATGGAATCTTTATGTATTTCACGCTCTTTAAATTAATTGCGTCTAATGACAGGGCACAGCGACATAATTGTGAGACAATGAAATTGTTCGTTTCATCTGATCATTAATGTTCTTGAAAGCTACGTCAGCAAACAAGACATGTTCACCCAATGTTGGGTTAATGTTGGCTTCCTTGTGCTGGTTTTGCGTTATTGTTTGTGTGGGAGTGGGCAGTCAGGACTGATGGCGCAGAACTGATTCCAAAGAACTAAAGTTAGTTGCACACATCTGGTTGAGTAAAACAGGTTGATTGCGTTGCGCACATGTTTTTGAACACAATTAGGCCCGCAAAGATCTCAATATAGTTTAGTGATCCGGTTTGCTTCGGTTTGTATGACCGCAACGAACGCCGTGAATTGATAGCAACACAGTTGCCGCAAATCCAGAAATACTTTGACAATCCGATTCCAAAGCAAAAAATAAAAAAAGTTTGAGCCAAAGAAGCGTATGGTTCAAGATCCACCGAGAAGAAGAAGAAGTATAAAATAAATAAATATAAGATATATTAAACAATAGAAGTGATTAGTCAAGCATAAAATAAATAAAAATAAGATCTATGAAACAATTTACAGGGTGGTTTGTGAGACCTCCATTAAGACCACAAGGTCGCTAGCATGGAGGCCACCCATGATGGCATCTATATAAACATATAATGTTTTGAAATTATACATGTGAAATGAGCGAATAACCAACTATATCTTCATGCAGGCAGGTTTGATGGTTTGGTCAATCCCGTTATACACTGTAATTCGGACTGATCTGGTGCGAATCAAATGTTCTGGATTGGTAAACCGGTTTAAGATCGGTACCAAACGAACGGGGCCTTGGTGAACTGGTTCCGCGCAATTCGTCGCGCTGATCTGGATGTACAGTACTGACAGCAGAGAGCTGGTGGCGCACACCTTGCAGCGCAGACATTGTGGCGCAACATTTATTTGCGCAGAACTGCGCAGAACGGCTAGTTACGTAAAGCGTTGATGGCGTAATGAAAAAAAATGAAATGAATCGGGCTTTAGGCCACCTTTGTGCACATATAGGCTAAACTGGGCCAGGAGAACCTCCTGAGGATGGTGAGATGATTGAGATGACACTGTCCTCCAGACACAGGATTCGAAATTCGAGCCCTGGCGGTCTGAGGCCGAGCACGCTACCTCTCGGTCACGGAGGCTCCCCACAATACTAACTTTCACACGTGGATGGGGAAGAAACATTTTTTGTTTCTTTCAAACCGCCGAGACCGGGAACCGAACCCCGGACTCTGGCGTGAAAGGCAGCGGTGCTAACCACTACCCTAGGGCCCCCGCCCATAAAGCGTTGATGGCGTAATTGTTGAGAGGGAAAACCATCGCCTAGAATTAGTCTATGCTGTGCTTTGAAGTGATCTAGTGTGATATTGAAAGCAATCAAGTCATCAGAATAGTAAAACATACAGCCCGTGTGTGGTGTGTTTTAATAGTTGGTAGTCCACCAAACACAATCACGTCGATACATCTCGCATTACCGCAGTATTATAGTGATGGCCAACACGGTAATCATATCACAATTCAATATGAGCTTCGCTGACCTCACCAAAAAAACGGGCTAGTGCTTTCGGTACGTTATCAATCTAAGACCGACTGATCTCAGTTGTGCGTGATTTTGCAACCTGCGCCTAATAGATTCCGTGTTCTATTACTACAACAAAATTGTGTCTTGTCTGCAGTTTTCTCGCGATCCCCATAAAGATATCGACTAAAACTGGCTTATTGACGGCCACCGTCTGCGACGCTGGGCCAGCTTTACCCCAACATTAGGCTAACGTCTCGTGTTTTCTGGCGATATTACTTGTGCATGCTGTGCTGCATGAAAAACGGCGATCAATCACCAGCACACAATGTCAACAAATCCTACTCTCTGGTCACCATGGTTTCTCAGGATGCTGCTAAGCAATCATTGCTGTCTTCAAGACATCAGTAGATGATCCATGGGTCACTGGTTACTATGGTTTCTAACTAAGGATGCTGCTAAGCAATCACTGCTATCTTCAAAACGTCTGTAAGTGATTTATTGGTTACCCGTTACCATGGTTTCTCATGATGTTGCTAAGCAATCATATCTGTTCTAAAGACGTCTGTGGATAATCCATAGGTTACTAGTTACCATGGTTTCTCAGGATGTTGCTAAGCAATCATTGCTGTCTTCAAGACATCAGTAAATGATCCATGGGTCACTGGTTACTATGGTTTCTAACTAAGGATGCTGCTAAGCAATCACTGCTATCTTCAAAACGTCTGTAAGTGATTTATTGGTTACCCGTTACCATGGTTTCTCATGATGTTGCTAAGCAATCATATCTGTTCTAAAGACGTCTGTGGATAATCCATAGGTTACTAGTTACCACGGTTTCTCAGGATGTTGCTAAGCAATCATTTCTATCTTAAATACTTCAGTAGATAACCTTTAGGTCACTGGTTACCATGGTTTCCCAAGATATTGCTAAGCAATCATTTCTATCTTAAATACTTCTGTAGATAACCTTTAGGTCACTGGTTACCATGGTTTCTCAGGATGTTGCTAAGCAATCATTTCTATCTTAAATACTTCTGTAGATAACCTTTAGGTCACTGGTTACCATGGTTTCCCAAGATATTGCTAAGCAATCATTTCTATCTTAAATACTTCTGTAGATAACCTTTAGGTCACTGGTTACCATGGTTTCCCAAGATATTGCTAAGCAATCATTTCTGTCTTAAATACTTATGTAGATAACTTTTAGGTCACTGGTTACCATGGTTTCTCAGGATGTTGCTAAGCAATCATTTCTATCTTAAATACTTCTGTAGATAACCTTTAGGTCACTGGTTACCATGGTTTCCCAAGATATTGCTAAGCAATCATTTCTGTCTTAAATACTTATGTAGATGACCTTTAGGTCACTGGTTACCATGGTTTCTCAGGATGTTGCTAAGCAATAATTTCTATCTTAAATACTTCTGTAGATAACCTTTAGGTCACTGGTTACCATGGTTTCTCAGGATGTTGCTAAACAATCATTTCTGTCTTAAATACTTCTGTAGATGAGCTATAGGTCACTGGTTACCATGGTTTCTATGGATTTAGCTAAGTAATCATTGCTGTCGTCTGGACGTCTGTAGTTGACCTATAGGTCACTGGAGTGTCTGGTGACCATGGTTTCTGAGAGGGTCGCTAGGCAATCATCACTTTGTTCAGGACATCTGGAGATGACCTATATGTGTCCACCGCCTCAGCCCCGACAGCCAAAAGACGGGGACCTCAGATCGGTGTAATGTTGGGGCATCGTCTGCGAGGCTGGCCCAACATTACACCCATCTGAGGTCGCCGCCCTGTCCCCGCCGGGGTGGTCAATGCATGGCTGGACTGACCTATATATGTGTCTGTAGCGCTATGAGGAGTGAATGCACGGCTGGGCTGACGACCAGCGCTAGACAGGCGTTAACGCTCCTACACGTGACCCTATTACGTTCAGGGAAGGCGTCACGAGGGCGCACGAACTTTGTCAGATACGATCTGTATGTAAAATGGATCGGGCTTTAGGCCACCTTTGTGCACATACAGACTAAATTAAGCCAGGATAACCTCCTGAGTATGGTGAGATGAGTGAGATGACACTGTCCTCCAGACAAAAGATTCGAAATTCAAATCCTGGAGATCTGAGGCCGAGCACGCTACCTCTCGGTCACGGATATTAGTAGATGGGGGAAACCATGTTTGTTTCTTTTAAGCAGCCGCCAGCGGGAAACGAACCCCGAACTCTAGCGTGAAAGGCAGCAGTGTTAACCACTATCCTAGGGCCTCCGTCCAGACACGATTTGTAAACACAGCATTTTGTAATGAAAGAAAAAAACGCCATGGTTAAAACTAGTTAAATGCAATTTGTAAAAACGTGATTTCGCTTTGCAATGAAACATCACCCGAGGAAAAAAGCGGTATGGTTAAAAACATTGTTAAAAATATTTAGCATCCATTTGTAAACACCTAATGTTCTGTAGTGCAAGCTGTCAGTTAACCCTTTCAAGCCTGAGTTTACCATTGTCATCTTCATCCACTACAAGCCGCGAATTGCTGTCGCAATTCTCGACTTGTAGTGGATAAAGATGATTTGATGTGGTTTAAAATTGAAGAAAATTGCCATGTATTGGTAAACCAGTTTCATTGAAATGTTCGCTCTAAAACCTTTGATTGTATAAAAATTAAGCCTGTTTTCATGGATGTAAAATGATGTTTTAATGCATCGTGAGGGCTGAAAGGGTTAATGCTACCCTTATTTCGCTCCCACTGAACACTTGTACAGAACACAAAAGCGATACCTTTTCATGCATGCGTACGGACTCAGGGTTGCACAATAAACAAATATAAAATCCTGTTCTTTTTCGCCAAACAATTTTGTGAAGCGCTTGCTCGGAAAATGTATTTCATGCATACAATTTCCTCTTTTACAATTTTTGAATTGTAAAAGTATCATTTCAAATCTAAAAACGACAAAACAGATAACTTTAAAAGTCCGAAGTTACATGAATATTATGAAACAACTAGTCTCAAACCCTACAAACTGAAATATTTTCGTATATAAACCATGGAAACAAAATGTTTGTTTTTCAAATTAAAATCAGCATAAATGCTCTTTCCGCTTCATTTGAATACCTATGTTATGGGACTACGGCCATTGTAATTGTTCGAAATTATTTTCAGTGCGAGAACCGTCTTTAGATGCTAGAATCTGACGTACAAAGACGGTACCCGCACTGAAAGGGTTTAGAAAGAACAGCGAATTTGTTATAATGGGCCAGCCTCATGATCTATAGCAGACTCGACTTGAAACACGTGATTTCGCTTTGCAATGTAAGCTAACACCGAGGTAGACGCGGAATGGCTGAAATTAATTCGTTGAGGGATTGCATTTCTGAAAAATATATATCAGCATGAGTTATTTGATGCAAGATATAAAACGTATCAAATACATGTCCTCTTCCTAACACGTAAAGTGTTCCACGAGTGACTGAAATAAGTGGATTATGTAACACGTTGGTTGCTAGGGAACATTTTGGAACATTTAAGGCTGAGACTGAATAACTGCGCTAGGCAGGGTTAAGGGGCAGGGGCAGAAACTACAGCCGATCCGATTTAAAAAAAAAACTACTACATTATTTTCTTTGTCCGACCACTACATTCTAAGCTGTGAATGGAGAATTTTCGTTGACCTAGTACAGACTAGCTATAATCATAGATTTAAATAAAAAATAACAATTTTAATAAAATCTTGGTAATAAAATCAGTCAGGTGTGACCGAGCAGTTGATTATGAGAGATCCTCATTATGGTCGGATGTGTTTTAAATCAGTTAAAACCCTCTGAGTTCTACATCCTCAGCTGTGAAAAAGTTCTCGACCTTCGGCCTCGACCCTTGTCACAGCTAAGCATATAGATATATCCTCGGCCTTTATCTTATGATGAACTGTATCCGATCCGATTCAAGACCTTGCCATGTATGCACGAGAACTATATCCGATCTGATTTGTAAACACAACAGTAGCAGATTACCTTTGCATTAAAAACTGACAATGAAGAACAAGCTAATTTAAAAAAATAACAGGTTAAGTGATTGTAGATGACTGAATAAATATGGCTTGAATTTACCATTTAAGCCCTCACGATAAAATAAAGCCCCATTTTACATCCTCAAAACAGATTTAATTTTCCTGCAACCAAGGATTTTAGAACGAAAATTTCCATCAAACTGGCTTACCAATACATGACAATTTTCTTTAATTTTTAACCCACTGCAAATCATCTTCATCCACTATAAATCGAGAATTGCGACAGCAATTCGCTGCTTGTAGTGGATGAAGATGACAATGGTAAATTCAGGTTTGATGGGGTTTTAAGCCACACAGGCTAAAATCTCAGTCCTCAGGATAGTGAGGTGAAAATTATTGCGTTAAAAATCCACGAACTTTAACTAAAAGATATTTCAGCGTTGTAAAGGTTAACCCTTACAGCTCGGGGATCGACTTTAGACGTCAGAATCTGACGTCTAAGGCGATCCCCGAGTTGTAAGGGTATGCTATTTATAATAGCCGTAGACCCTTAACACAGGTATCCAAATGCAGCGGAAAGAGCTAACTAAGACACTCATGGTGATTTCAAATTGGAAAAAAAACTGTATACAAAATATTTAAGCGTTGTAAGAGTTAGTAAACATTGATTGAACGTGTCTAGTTTACTGGGTCAGCGAGGATACCAGGCTCGTGAATCATGTCCGGGTCGGAGAGTTTTATTGGAAAATATGCGGTCGTAGACAACATCATTTTGCATTCTAAAGATGATTTGCAGTGCGCGCAGTGACAACTGCTCTGAGCTTGCAGTTGTATATGACTTGAAGCTATTGATGATGTTTATTAACAGCTGGGGCGCTGATCTATCCAATTTACATCTTCAGGTCACTTGAAGTTGTGTCTCGCTGCCGCGACACACAACTTCAAGTGACTTAAAAAAATATGTGATTTGTGAAATTTATTGTATTTTATATCAGTGTTTCAATAATTAAAACATAATTATATATTTTTAACTGGTTATACAGGTGCTATACAGAAAGATTATTGTAGTCGATATCAATGCTCCAAGGGTTAAAACACAGAAAAGCTACTGCAGTCGGCATCAGAGCTCTAGGGGTTAAAACACAGAATGGCTGCAGTAGTCGACATCAGAACCATAGGGGCTAAAACACAGAAAGGCTGCTGTATTGTGGGGATTGAGCGATGTAAATTTTGATTATTGCGATGAAAGGGTGTATCGTCCACTTTACAACGTGAAAAATACACCCGTTCACCGCCGAGGTGACGAAATATCTATGTAAAAGTCACACGTTCCATCTCTCCAGTTACAACATTTCGCACATATAAATAGAACATAATAGAATAAATAGAACGTGATGGAAAACAGCTCATTTCATTTTGTATCTTGCAGTGGGGTCGGAGCTCAGCCCTAACAGCGCTGAATTATTTTAGTTTTAAACAATGGAGACCAAAGGTTTTATTCATTTTTATATCATTTTAAATGTCTTGGTAAGCTCTTTCTGATTCATTTGAATACATATGTTATGGGTCTACGGCTGATTTAAATATTTCAGTTCTTTCAGATCGGGGATTGTATTTATACCGTTTTTTATACGTCATAATCTGACGTCCACAGACGCCAGATTATGACGTATAAAAAGGGTTAAACACAAGATATACATAATGAGGAAACGTGGAATAAATGACAACATAAAAAGACAAATAAATCATCGAAAAACCGCGACTAAGTGTTTCTCTTAAAGTGTAGAACTAAGCCTAATGATGCAACGGCAGAAAGAGCGGTTTTAGAGATATACTGATTCATGTGGAGTTAGAATGATTTAAGTACAGTTAGAATGACGTATGTAGAATTAGAATGATGTATGTGAGCCTAAGAGACATGTGGAATCTTCTTAAAAGCTATTAATACAATGTGTAGAAGAGGAAACGGAAAGCTATTGATGTCATGCTGCTCTCCAAAGCCAACAGGCAGTAAGTGTCTACGTGAAAAGTAACCAGTTACAGCCTTTTGGCTATGTACAGCGGTATCTCTAGACAAGAAAAGGAAAGCTTTTGATACTATGCTGCTGTGCAAAGCTAAAAGCTAGTAACTGTTTACTTTTCGGTAAAGCAGTTACTGCCTTTTGGCTTGACACTGGACAAGGAAAAAGAAAGCTTTTGATGCTATTCGTAGACAAGGAAGAGGAAATGCCGTCTCCGCGTTGAGCGCCAGAAGGGGAATGTAAGCACAGGGACAGGGCGGTAAAATTGAAGGATTTTAGCGGTGTAGGTCAAGGAAGCACTGACTCAGCAAGAACGACAGGTTGAAACAGTAATATTTTATTGTTGGACCAACGTCTGCGACGCTGGTCCAACATTAAAACATCATTGTTTGAACGCGTCGTGTATGCTGGGGATCTTATGGGCTGAGAGTTGGCCAGAAGGCGACAGGGCCGAGCAGAGATTTCCGGAGCCCAGGCGACAGCCGGCAGGGCAAACATGCCGGGTGAAGCGTGTAGGAAGCGGTGAGAACTCGCCACAAGGCGACCAAAACACGAGATGTCGAACAAATGTATGATTAATGTTGGGCCAGCGTCGTAGACGGTGACCCGACATTGATCAGACATTGGTTGTAGGCATTGTACGGTGTGAAGCTTGTTAGAAGCAGCAGGGAGGATTCAGAACTTGTCATAATGGGGGGGGGGGATGGGGTGGGAGTTTGAGGGACTCTCGCATTTTTTCTTTTAATTTAGGCCTAGTTGTAAAGTAATTATTTCTTAATTTCTGACCTAATAAAAGGCGTTCGGGCCACCAACCAAGAAAGTGTCACTTAGCAATTGTGGAGTGATTGTTGAATAAATCAGTTTCAGAAAAGGGGGCAATGACCCCTTCTGGATGCCCCCCCCCCCCCCCGTAGCTGTGAGAGCGAACAGAAGGCGACCAGAAGCCTCTGGCTGGCAGAGTAAACCTTCCTAGAGACAGCGCATACATCACTGACAACTCTTCAGACCAGCTAGTTTCTGAGCGGTTCTTTCAGGCAGATGCTACTAATGTATCATGTGCATTTACAGAGCGCCGCACCCTTCCTTCCTGACACACAGCACATCTAACGATGGCGTAATGATGTGACAACGTTAAACACGCCGGCCTGGCACTGTGCCACCACCAGCCCGGCGTCTTCTGTTTGCAGGCGAGCGCCAGAAGCAGCTGCCGGAATACAAGTGGCTCTTTGACATTTGGCAATGTGGACACCGGACAAAACCTAGCAAATTGCTTGTGTCGCCAGCACTATTGGGACCAGTGTAAGGCCTCATGGCCAATTGGACAGAGAGCTCTGTTTCTCTAACTACATCAGGAGATTTGTAAAGTGGCCGCTTGCCCACAGCAGAGAGAGAGGGAGGGGTCTACCGCACTGCAGTGCAAAGACAACATGCAGCAACTGCCTACTTTCCAGATAAGCAGTTACTGCATTATGGATTTGCAGAGTACATCAAACTCAGAATATGACACAATGTTGTTTCAATGTTGGGCCGGCGTCGCAAACTCTGGCCAAACATTAGGCCAACATTCTGTCACTTCACGTCTCATCTCTGAATGAACCTATAGACCGAATCTCAACGCGATATCAGTGTTGGTTTCATGTTGGGCAAGCGTTGCAGACGTATGCCTGTTTATGTATGAGGGCCCCACGGCGGATGAGCTATGCTCAGTGGGTTGGTACATACATGCATGTATGTTTTTAATTTTTATTGATTTTGTACGTTGTTGTATATACCTGTACCCTCGGTAAATAAAGACTTTATTATTATTATTATTATTATGCCCACAATTGAATCTACATGAATATGTACCCCACTAGCATGTCTAGCACAGATGAGCGGTTCCCATTGGTTGATGCGTCAGTCTTAACCAATAGGAGCCCTGCAATCGGACGGGTTATTCCGGTGAGTAGCTATTTCTGATTCCACGTAGAAGCATTAAGGCTTTGAATGTTCGGTTGATTAAGCTACAGTGACCGGTCAGCCAGATGTGATGACGTAATAGCTCTCGAGGGAATCCCCCAGAATGCCGCCCCGGGGTTTCCCCGCTGACCGGTTAACTGGCTAATCTGACCAATGCATTAAGCCATCACTGGCAATCAGCGAAGAGTTGACTCTGGCCGCGAGCAAATGTCTGCAGCAATCAGGACGCCCATGAAGCTACTGTAAGGATGGGGGTGTGAAAATCTGGGCAACGTCATCTCCAGTGAAATACATCTAACTCTGATGCTACTGCTACTGATATCTGGGCAACGTTATACAGGAAATATCTGTAACTCCCACTGACAATATATGATGAGCAATGGCTCTAAGTGGAGATGCGTCATACAAGAAAATACCTCTAACTATTGCTAAAATGTTTCTATTGTATTTTTCGTCATTTGAAGTTGGAATTACTAACACAATTCCCAGTGTCAAAAGCGCGAAAAATATTCTTATTTAAGGAAAAATAGACATCTCCAATATTGAATTCTTAGAATAATTTATCATCTACCCAAAACTTTTTATTTTTAATTCAGTGATGTTTTATTGAACTGAAACATGCTTGAAACTGTATAGGACATATGTCTGCCAAAGGCGAGGTTTGTGAAAATCTGTACAACGTGCTACCAGAAACTACCTATGAGAAATAGCAGTAAATGCCACCGACAATATTTTATGAATAATAGCAACAAGTATGCATATAATTATTACTATTGCTGTTAAAAATGCGCCATGCAACCAAATGCATGCTACAATAGGGACGTGTGTAACTCTTGACAACGTCATACGGGAAACAGGGGGCGAAGCCATAATTTTAAAAGGGAGGGGATTGAAAAATGGGCGCCAAGCAAGGATTATGGGGGCTTTGGACTATTAAAATTTACTAGGGTAATGCTTCAAATTGAGACGCTATTCCTAGTAAGTTTATAATGTAGATATTGCGACATTGTTGATAGATACTGGGGAAATTTAGTTTTGGAACGGATTAGGACTCCCCTCTCAGATCAGCCACTACATCTAACTGCCACTTACATTGTCTGATGAAAATAGAGCTAACACGCACTGAGGAGACCTTATGAATAATAGCATGGTGAGGTGTGACAACGTCATATGAGAGAATATGTCTAAGTACAACTGACAATGGCCAATGACAAAATACATCTAACTGCCAAGCGTAATGTCTGCTAAATAATAATAAAGAGAAGGTAAAGGTGCATGTTTATAGTCTGATATCAAGTCTGAACACATATCATCCGACTGAAAATATCACCCCCTGGTCAGTAGACCTTTCATTCGTGTGCCAATTTCAAGTCACGGCGAGCATACAGTCCTGCAGCCATTCCGGCGCATATAGCTTATTATACACAATTCCATCTCTGTGCTACCAGGTACTCATTATCACCCGAGTCAAGTGTGAAGCATTTGAGGGTGAAGTGGCTTATCCAAGGAGTCAACGGAACCGCACGTCAGGCAGCGACATCGGATAATAGCAGCAAGTGGTTATACGTAAAAAAAAAAATTGTACAACAATCAGTTACAATATATGTTGAATAGTGGTCATTTACTGGCGGACATGCTATTGCTATTATCCAAAAGACATTGTCAGTGGCTGTCTTACATGTCGCTATTTGCTATTTGTCCATGGTCCAGTTAAGCCTACAAAAATTGCTGACAGTTTGCACAATACAATATACATCAGTACATCGACGATACACGTGTTCGTGAGTATGTGTGGCGCATGGGATTTCGACAACATCTAATTATTTGAAACCAATCTAACCATATGGAACTGATTGAAGCAGACCAGAAATTCAGCAGGTAAAAATCCAGCAATTCAATCATCTGGTGCTGGAGGGGGGGGGGTGACCGTTAGACTGGTCCAATCAGTCGTCGTGACCTCGTCGTAATATGATCGTAGTTGGCGTGTCCGCCAGTAAATGACCACTATTCAACATCGGCCTGTGAGACTCAGCAGCACGACTCAGCACACGAGCATGAGGCACTGACCCAATGTAAGGTCAATGTTGAGCCAGCGTCGTAGACGGTGGGCCAACATTGATCTGACATTGGACCAGCGTCCCATGTTTGCAGGGCATCAACACGACCCAGCAACAAGCGATGCAGAAATGTACATGATAAGGCCATGGAGCAAACCAGCGACGGAGCCAAGCTACTGGTACACGACGTTATTGCGACGTTAATTCAACGTCATTGACGTTGATTCAACGTCGCAATAACGTCGTTTGCCCAGTGCCGAATTCTTGTAACACAAAACGTTCAGGCAATGCTAACTTAATGCTGGTCCAGAATTGCAGACATTGGGTCTATCTAAATTCACCATTGTGATAAAATCGTGGGCGAAATCCATGCAAACTCAATGCATTTAGGCAATGCTAGTTTAATGTTGGGCCAGCGCCGTAGACGGTGGCCCAACTATATACCAGCATTGAGAGAATATGGTGTGCGAAATCCCTGAAACAAAAGACGTTCGTGCGTGTTGGTTTAATGTTGGGCCAACGTCGTGGACTGTGGACATACATCAATCCCACATTTGGAACAATGTGTTGTGCCAAATCTACTGGACACAATCAGAACGATAAATTACCCGATGCCGGCTGAATGTTGGTCCACCGTCAGCGACGCTGGACCAATATTAATCTGGAACTGATTCAACGTTTCGTGTTTCCTTGGAAGACATTTATTCCATGTAGATTTGATGTTGGGCCAGTGTTGTAGACAGTGGCCCAACATTAAATTTTAATTATGACAATGTGTTGCGTTGACTGGAAAATAACATAACTATCTCGCAGCCACAAGCGACCACAAGACCACGCTCGCCTGTGATACTGACGGCGACACCTAGTGGTCAAGATTGAGGCAGCTATCGATTCATCAGATTGAAAAGTATTATTTTCAATCAGGTGAATCGATCGCTGGTTTAATCATGGCCACCAGGTGTCCCCGTCTCTATCTTAATCACAGGCGAGACATCCAATGTTGGTTTGATTGTGGGCCAGCGTCGTAGACTATGGCCTACATTTGAACGTATTTTGATTGATGGGAAGAACAACATTACCAAGGAGAAGAGCAGTACACGCTTACTTTAAGAACAAGCAGATGCTTTTGTTATAGCTTACGTCAGAATCTGACGTCAATATAAGTCTCATTGTGACGCCTAAGGTGAATGAGGGAAATATTTATAATGGCTGTAGTCCCATAACATGGGTATTCAAATGAAGCGGAAAGAGCTGACATAGACATTTATGATGATTTCAAATTAAAAAAACCTTTAGTTTCCATGGTTTATACAAAAATATGTTTAAGGGGTGATATCGTAGCAAATGCAAGCAGCTGTAACTGACTACTTAAAAGTAATCTAGTTAGTGATGTTTGTATTTTCTCGATAACCATGGCCAGAAAACCGGCACTGAAATAACTAGACTTCTCAGCTCAACATCCACAGACATACCAACAATGCTCAATGAGAAGTGCAAAGAGCGTGTTCCTTCCTAGCAACCAGACTGTTGAATATTTCACTCATCTCAGTGACGCATTCGATACTCTGGTTGTGATAGTAAATACAGAGTGCCAGCCAGCGATAGGCTTGAGCGAGTAACAAGCGAAGCAAACGAACAATAGCTGAAGCAACAGGTTGACTATGCATGCTTTAGAGACTGGTAATGTGGGCCTTGTTTGCTTGTCGGGTTGGCTGACAATGCAGAACATAAGGCTGGCTGCCTTGCTGGGCTGACTGGCAATGCAATTGAATGCTTAGCAACAGACTGACTGGCAATGCAGGGAAAATTGGCTGACTGGCAATGTCTGGTGCTTGTTGGTCTGAATGGTAATGCAAAGTAACTGGCTGATCGAAAATGCAGGACAGCTTACTTGCAATTCAGGGCAACATTTTGGCAATGCAGGGCAACTGGCTTGCAGTGCAATACAACTGGCTTGCAATGCAGAGCATCTGGCTAGCAATGTAGGGCAACTGGCTTAGAATGCAGGGCAACTGGTTTGCAATGCAGGGCAACTGGCTGGCAATACAGACAAACTGGCTTGCAATGTAGGACAACTGGCTTGCAATGTAGGACAACTTGCCTGTATTGCAGGAAAACTGCAGCTTGCAATGCAGAGCCACTGCAAGTTTAGCTATGGCTTGCAATTCAGGACAACTGTCTTGCAATTCAGAGCAACAGGCCTCTGCAGGCTCTCTGGCAGTGCTCGCTGGCAATGGTCTATGGTTGTGGTGCAGACTACAGCCAGTGGGGCGGGCAGAGCAGGCGGGCCGCCGGCAATGCCCGCGGTCTACCGGTAAATTAGTCCTATTCATCGCGAGGTGAGGCGGTGGAAGCAAACAAGAGGCGATCAGGAAAGGCTTCTCCCGACAGGCAATGCAGGCGTCTGGTACAAACACCAGCTAGCTATAGCCAACCAGGGCTTCCCTTACAAATACAAAAAAAAACAGGAAATCATTTGGAGAACAAATAATACACGCATAACAAATGCTGGCTCAATAGTGGACCAGCGTCTGCGACGCTGGCCCACAATTGAAACAGCTTTGGTGCAATGTATCGCATTGCAAGGCTTCGCTTAGAAAAACCATCACGCAATAATCACGGGTTGGCTAACATAAACCAGACACGCATAATGCTCGGGCTGGCAGACATAAAGCAAAAGTGACAATCCTAATGCGTAAAACACGGCTGGCAAACACTAGGGAGAAGTTACACCATGAGAGCGGAAGCACTGTTTGTCTAACATAAAGCAGAAGAGACAATCTGAACGTGTGGGGGAGTGTAACGGATGAGAAGTTTGACTGTTTGCTTACTTCGTTACATGTATAAATATCAAGCGGATTCCCACATGGTAAACACACCACTACATTATTTTTTTATCCGACCACTACATTCTAAGCCGGGAATGGAGAGTTATTGTTAACCAAGTACAGACCAAATATCATGGCAGACTGATGGTGCTATAATCAGTCAGGTTCGACCGATCTGTTGATTATGAGAGATCTTCATTATGGTCGGATGTGTTTTAAGTCAGTTAAAAACCTCGGAGCTGTACATTCTTAGCTGAGAAAAAAGGCTTCGGTCTTCGGCCTCGACTAAGAATGTGGAGTTCCTTGGGTTTTATCCTACACAAAATGTCATTGTCTGTCTCGCCGGAGGTTATGGGTTCGCTCCTCTCACTGTCATTTATAATCCAAAGAAACCAAATGTTTCCTCCTCGCCCACTCGTAAATATTCAATCTTGCTAAGACCTCCTTGACGGAGAGGTAGCGTGTTCGACCCCAGACCACCGAGGCACGAATTTATGTGTCTGTATTGCAGTGTCATCTGATTCATCTCACCATCCCTCCCGGTCCAGTTTAGCCTAAGCCTACTTGAGTGGCCTAACCCTGCAAACGCAAAAACGCTGATGCAATGGTCGTTTGACGCTTTCAGCGAGGATCGACTTTAGACGTCAGAATCTGACGCCTATAAACGTCAGATTCTGACGTCTACAGTCGATCACGGCACTGAAAGAGTAAACTATTTATAGTGACCGCACACCCATAACATAGCCATCTAGATGAAGCGGAAAGACCTAACTAAGGCATATATGATGATTTTAAATTGAAAAAAAACACTTGGTCTCAATTTTTTGTGTAACATTTTTTCAGCACTTTGAGGGTTTATACCGGAAGTGTGTGTCTTGATTGTGTTCACTGGGAAAGCTCCATTTATTTTTTTCCTTCGCTCATTCATTCATTCATTTATTTTTTTCTTTATTCATTCATTCATTCTTTTTTCCTCTCATTGATTCCATCTTTCACCATGACTAATAGTAACGCCATATAAATCAATGCCCGATAGAACAATGCCCACTGAACATGGTTTATCAAACAAACAACCAGCAACGGTGTAGGAGAAAGCAAACAGAGGTAACACGTGAGAGGTAAGCCAACACAGGTCGACGTCATAAGCATCAGGCAGGTTCTACTTCTCCCATAATCACTGATGCCCCCTGGTGGCGTAAATCAGACGCATGTAACAATTCTGCCACAATAAACGCACAGGGAGCATGAATAATTTGTGGGATAATAACCGGCCCCACTCCAATAAACGCACGCTCCCTCTTGTCACACGCCGCAACAGATATAAATGACCTCTCACGAGATATGGGTGACATGCCCTATATCATCCTGTGTTATTGTGGCATATGGCCTAGATTTGTGTCGGTGAGAGGAGTAGTGTCAAATACATCTCACTGTGGTCCAGTATTGCCGTACCAGCATTTTGTATTTCTGATCATTGCTGTTACCGACAACCCAGCAAATACAAGGCATCCAACCAATAATTGGTTAATGTTGGGCCAGCGTCGCTTGTAACAAGCAATGAATTATTGCTGTAACGGCAATGGATCATTGCTGTAACGGCAATGGATCATTGCTGTAACAGGCAATGAATTATTGCTGTAACGGCAATGGAGCATTGCTGTAACAAGCAATGGATCATTGCTGTAACGGCAATGGATCATTGCTGTAACGACAATGGATCATTGCTGTAACAAGCAATGGATCATTGCTGTAACGGCAATGGATCATTGCTGTAACGACAATGGATCATTGCTGTAACAAGCAATGGATCATTGCTGTAACGACAATGGATCATTGCTGTAACAAGCAATGGATTATTGCTGTAACGGCAATGGAGCATTGCTGTAACAAGCAATGGATCATTGCTGTAACGGCAATGGATCATTGCTGTAACGACAATGGATTATTGCTGTAACAACCAATGGATTATTGCTGTAACGACAATGGATTATTGCTGTAACGACAATGGATCATTGCTGTAACAACCAATGGATTATTGCTGTAACGGCAATGGATCATTGCTGTAACGACAATGGATCATTGCTGTAACGACAATGGATCATTGCTGTAACAAGCAATGGATCATTGCTGTAACGACAATGGATCATTGCTGTAACAAGCAATGGATTATTGCTGTAACGGCAATGGATCATTGCTGTAACGACAATGGATCATTGCTGTAACAACCAATGGATTATTGCTGTAACGACAATGGATCATTGCTGTAACAAGCAATGGATTATTGCTGTAGCGACAATGGATCATTGCTATTACGGCAATGGAGCATTGCTGTTACCGGCAATAGAGCATTGCTTGTACCAGCAGTGAGAGGCCTATCGCTGATACAATTGCTGGACCATTGCTGAAACATTACGTGATATTAAAGTGTGGCGGGATAGCTGTGATAGACACAACTAGAAGTACCAATCTGAGAATACAGGTATGGTTTTCTTGTATGTATGGCAGCAATCATGCGCATGAACTGCAGGCTGCAACGAGAGACTGTATGAAAACTGCTACATAAGACGCTGATAAACTGCAGTATGCATCATGCTATAACTGCTAAACTTAACCAAAGCTGAAACTATACATACATATTACATAATTTGTAATTGAAATATCCGGCTGTATGATGACAATATAACTGCAGCTATCCCAGCAAACACAGAACATTTGTATAGCAATTGCACAACGTCTATCCAACGTCTTCGACGTTGGTCCAACAATATAAAAATGTTCTACTGATGTATTGTTCTTAGGGGTTTTGTCAAACTAAAAAAAATCCAATAATTCAAGAAAAACTCGGAAGTGGGTGGGTGGGTCAAGTTTCAACTCGGATTTCTTTCTTTTTGGAAATATTGCGTTTTTTGTATTGTTTTTTTCGTTGTACATGTTTCCAAAAAAAATTAAAAAAACGGATAGGCGGGTGGGTGGATGTTGTCTGGACAATTTTCTCGGATTTTTGGAATTTCTTGAACTTGACAAGACCCCTTAGTAGGATGACATGCAGTAGACGTTTTTCATGAACTGAGGCTGTATTTCCTTAATGCAGAGAAATGTAAGTCAATGCAAGATTTTCCTGCAGGAAGTGACACGTAAGTGTATTACGTTACTGGAGAACTGAGCCATTTACAAGTAAAATAAAAGAAATAAGCTCATAGAGTGCTTAAAGCTTCGGTGATCCGAGCTCAGAGGCGCTGGACTGTGCAGTCTGACTGTGAAGTCTTTCACCTGAATAATCATCACTGCATGACCTGATCTGACCAGATGTAACCTGATAAAGCCCTTGTCAAACTACAGGGCTTAAAAGACAAGTGTACATAAACTAACTAATGAGAATTAAAGGGTAGATTGTGTCACTGTACAAGTGGCTGACACTTTGATCTCTACTGACCTGGATGTCGTGAGACCCGGATAAATCCACATTACTGCGATGTTAACGCTGGAAATAATAACTGTGATTTCTCTTTTTGTCGCGTAAACGGCAAACGGCAGTTACTGCTGTTTGTCTTTGAGCTGCAGGATTCTCTTCTGCCATCGAGTACTGGCATACTGACCGCCACACAAAGACAAACAGTAGTAACTGCTTACTTCACAAGTAAGCAGTTACTGCTGTTTAACTTTTGAAATAATGATGACTGTTTCTAGATAGTGTGTCGTTTTGTTTTCCACGCTGTTTGTTACTTACTGGCTTTTATCACGTATTAAAGCTGACATTATTATTATTACTCTTACACTCTAAAGTTGAGTATGTTCCGTGGACGGTCTCCAATAATGATCTGCTCTGCAGGCAAAAAACTTGTTTTTTTCTGCATGTATATAATTTGCATATTGCCTTACATTATAATAAATCATTGTAGAGTTTTAATTGGGTCAAGCTGGCCTAATTTATTTGTCAAGTACCCTATTATGACGTCATCTTGTACAACATCTCAGCCAGAACGATAATTTGACTCAATGTCGTTTTAATATTGAGCCAACGTCTAAGACATTGGCCCAACATTAAAACAGCATTGGGTCAATCTCTTTTTTTTACTGGGATCAACGATGACGTTATATAGTAGCCTATTGTAATGACATTAGATATTCAAAATATATAGGACGTGTTATCGTGACGTCATAATTAGAGGGTTTTAAATTTTATGACGTTATATCATGACGTCATCATTGTAAGGTTATTGAGATGTATGACGTCATATCAGTCAACGGAGCTTGTGTATCATGTGAAACGCACATATTGCATATTTAACTGGTGAGTGTTTGTTAAGTGTGCACCCAACGACCATATCTATACAAACCCCCTGTACATCCACCTGTACATCTGTCTGTACACACGACTGTACACAAAAGTGCGCGCTGGCGTGTACGCTTATTGTACAGGTGTGTTTTATTGTATTGGCATAGATGTCACATGTGATCACCATAATCTAATATTATGCATGAAATACGCTGTGGTGATTTCAATCATTATGTCTGACTCGATTCACACAAATACACCCACCTCGAATAAACAAACCAACAAAAGATGATGTCACTAAACTGGGATGTTGATTTCAATAATTGTATTTTACTCTAGTCACAAATATATATCCACCTCCAATAATCAAACCAATTTACTCTTTTGGTTATAAATACAAATTTCACCATGTTGTTCTTGAGTAAGTCCTCGCCTTTTTCAATTAATCAGTAAATATATGTCTCAACATACATCAATGTCAGTACTCTGTGGTAAACAAGTAAGGATGTCGAAGTAAAAACATATGGTTATCTCAAGACGTTTTAAGTAAGAAACATTTTAAAAAATGAATTGAGTTTGGATTATTAAAATAAAATATTCACGCAATGCTGGATCAATGGAGCAATGTTGATCCAATGTCCACGACGCTGACCAGACATTGAACCAGCAATAAATCACTGTGTCGTCTTTGCGGGGATATGGTTGTACATGTTTTGTGAGCCATATTGTCATCACAAAATCCTGTCATTTATTCTAACGTATCTAGCACATTCTTCTACACTTATCCAGGACCAATCACAGACCGGAACACTTTGACCAATCAGTGAATATTTAATATTCTGTGTGAATTTACTCTCCGGTGATAGGCCAACGCGAGCAGCCAATCACTAGAGGGGAAATTTACACTACTTTCCGAACTATTATACGAGGTGACTATGTATTCACTATTCTATGCGATGGTATTCATGCATTGTGTTCAATCCCTCACTGTTATATAGGTGGCCATTGTTAAGCCACAAAATCGTCATATAGGTGGCCATTGTTATGTCACAGAATCGTCATATAGTGGGCATTGCTACGTCACAGTATCGTCACTATTAAGTCATTGTTACGTCACAGTATCGTCATTATTAAGGCCTGGTTGTCTGTGTTATATGTTATCATAATGAAGCTAATCCAGTGCCTGCCATATACAATACTCCTCCGATATATATAATACATACAGTACATGTGTCTGTATATATGAGTCAGTTATATAATAATATATAAAATATACTGTATATATATATGTGTATGCTTGTATTTATGTATGTATGCATATATATACGATGATAAGTGAATGATTTGTGCCACAATTACGACCCCTTGGATATGGAAGGGTGTATCTGCCACTTCACAAAGCGGCAGATACACCCTTTCATATCCAAGGGGTCGCATAACGTTACTATGTTACTCAACGTTGAGATATCGCTGTGTATACTAACCCCAGCTACAGTCTAATTATGCCGTAACTATGGCAACGTGTGTGTTACTATGGTGATAATACAGAAAATGGTTTGTTACAAGATAATTGATGGAAATAGAAATATCAAGTCGTGTGACCCTTTCATTGCTAGAACTCATGAAAATAAGCTGATAATTTTGCACTGATTAAACGTAGTTTGATTAGACCTTATTTCTTGTCACATCCAAACGCTATCCTTTGCATTTACTGTTATTTAAATACGACTAGAGTCGTTTTAAATCCGTTTGTTCCAGGCGATTTAATCATTGTTGCAGGGAATTTGAAACGACTGTTTAAACTTCAATATTGGTGTCATTTTTTGTCTCAAAATAAACATTGTTTACCCACTGGAAGTTGTGGGTCGCGGTAGCAAGAAAAAACTTGAAGTGGGTGAAAATTTAACCCTTTAAGCCCTCACGATGCATTAAACACCATTTTACATCCCCGAGAAATAACTTATCTGCAACAACTGGGGGTTTTAGAATGATATTTACAGGAAATTGGTTTACTAATACTACCAATAAAATTGTCTTTATTGTTTCACCCACTTCAAATTATCTTCATCCACTACTACCCGAGAATTGCGACAGCAATTCGCGGCTTGTAGTGGATGAAGATGATAATGGTAAATTCAGGCTTGAGTGTTAAGAGACATTTGTGGTAGATTTGTAATTTCCTCGGACAATTTTATCCAGCGCGAGGCCGTGTTATTATCAAAGCAAGCAGTAATTCTCATCTTCTTGAATGTGCTGGACGCTGCCACGTTCACAATATTCACGTGGATTGGAATTACTATGCTTGATGTCGTTTAAAAAATCATTCTGTGAAACGCAGTAAAGTTACTCGGTGAAAACAAGGTTATATAAGAACCCTCTCCATACTTCATTGTATTAGCCAGCTCGGTGAAAACAAAGGAGGTCGAGGTCATTGAGCTCCACAGAATATAGAGATGGAAAATACATAACTAACATGCCTTTATTCTAGTATAAACATGACTTCCCTGATTCTTCTTATTGTTTTTGCCAGCTCGGTGAAAACAAAGGAGGTCGAGGTCGTTGAGTTTCACAGAATCTAGCGGTCAAAGTTTGGATGCGGCAGCACAATGAGTCATCAGGATCATGGTATCGTGTTACATACATTAAAAAGCAGATATTAAAATATATCCCCAAATTACACGTAACCTTGACACTTTAGAATTAAAGGTCATATTTTATGACACTTGATAGCGGTAAAATAAAATGTCATATTATTTTGAATACGCCGCTCGAGCTATAACTTCGTCTCAATAGTTGCCTGTTTCCTACTAGCATAATGACGTTAACTGTTTATCTTTCAATTATTTACAAGAAAAATAGTTATGTTAATTATATTCTCAAATATTTTGAATTTTGATTGGTTATCAGGTCTTTGGTCCAAGTCTTGTATTCTACCATCGACCAATCAAAGAGTGGTTCAACCTGTCACATGACGAGATTGGCCAATCATCGCCGTCATTCAGTTGTTATTTAAATTAGGGGGTATAATACAAGACTAGGGCCAAAATTCGCAATGTCAATCAAAAACAAAATATTATAAATTAGTAAATTAATAAATAAATTAAGACATGACAATAACGTAAGTTGACAAATGTTATTGTGTATCATATGCAGACAGAGGGTAATATAAAAAAAACATGTTTTATTATTATTTTCCATGCCCGCTAGCAGTGAAAGGGTGACAAAGGGATTATAATTGATATATGAAGTGTGTTATGTTGATTTGTTATTATCTAGCATTGAAGTCACCGGCGATGATAACCAGATTAATGTGTTTTTGTATGAAAAATTGTGAATGGCATTATAATGAATAAAACATGAGAGTGTCTGAAGCGGTGTGTAGTCTTATAGAGTTATTACATTTATCAAATATGTCATTTTAACCTCCTTGCTTTTATATAGTGTGCTGTGTATTCCCCGACGAACATGATGTTGTTTCAATGTTGTTTCAGCGTCGTAGACGGTGAAACAACATTAAAACAACATTGGGTCAATGTCTGGATGGTGTTTCGTCCAAAAAACACTGTATCTGTCTATCCATGGTGTGTTGATAAATCGTCCGCTTAGAAACGAAATGCATGGGGTTTTAGGCCACCTTTGTGCACATATGGGCTTAACTGGGCCTTGAGAATCTTCTGATGATGATGAGATGAGTGAGATGACACTGCCCTCCAGACACAGGATTCGAAATTCGAGCCCTCTCGGTCACGGATTTTTCCCACAATATGGAATCATTACGAGTGAGTGAGGAAAAAACATTTTGTTTCTTTGAAACTTGAAGGCCAGAGTGGGGTTCGAACGCGCGATCTCGGACTTTCCAAGCAGGCCGCTTTGACCACTGCACCAGGTTCCACGCCCGTCAGCTTGTAAGGGTGTGTGGTGTGATATATAATAATACATCAATATTTATTGAAGACGATAAGTCTTTGTAGACTTATATGCCTCATTAAAATGAGCAGTACATGATATTATACAGTACATAAAATAATTTAAAAAAAATGGTGTAAATATTTGTACAAGGATCAAATGATTTCAAATAATTTATATAAATATACATCGTAATGAAGCCATACATGATGATATACGTTTATTTTAAACCAGAGATAAAATAACTGCTATTACTATAAATATTAGCCAAAAAAAGACGCTCTGGAAGGCGTAGAAACCAATAGGATATATAAAAGTTGATATAATTGGAGTTAAAAAAACAATAGAAAGACATAAATGTTATGTGGTATAATAATTTGATAGGTACAAAATATTCAAAAATAGTTTATGACAGTAATAGTTGGGTCCTTTTTCTGGATTCCGTGACCATTTTCATGAAAGCTCAGTTTCTGGTGGTTTTAAGTAGTTTAGATGGTGATCTTAAAAATGAGCTCCTCTCGGTTTTGGGGGCAAAGTTTTCCAAAATGGCCGCCATCGGTTCTCGTCGAACTTGAAATGACCTCTTGTGGGGCTATTTTGACAAACAAAAGGTCAATTTTGACTAGTTATGGCAGGGGGATTCCATTTTTGACATTTGTTTTTACAATAAACACATTCTTGACCCCGGCATTCCAGATGGCGTACGTAAATAACGCGATTCCCGAGCAATTTTAACATTTTCTTTTGTGGGTCTAGTTCGACGAATAAAAAGGAAATTTTATACTAATTTGGGTATAAGGTATCCATTTCTAGCAGCATATTTTACTTTTGAACTCTTTCTAGACATGAAATGCAACATAACAGCTTCATATGCTAGTATTTGATAATATCAAATTTAATCTTTGTTGTGGAAATAACAGTTGTATATATATATATATATATATATAGATATATATATATAATAAATAACAGTTGTATATATATATATAAAGGCAGATGAAAGTAAAATTGTTGTTGACAAAATAACTTCTACACAATCATGCAAGTAAGAATAATGTTATTTTAGCCGTCACTGATTAGGCAAAATTGACCTTATGTTTGTAAAAAAAGAGCTCAACAAATGAAAACTTCATGCTCGTCCGGTAGGCCTACCGATGTCGGCCATTTTGGAAAACGCAGTTTCTTGGGACTTTCCCCCAATAATCGATAGGAGCATAGGAGCTCATTCTTAACATCACTACCTAAAGTACCTAAACCACAAAGAAAGAGAGCTTTCATAAAAATGGTCACGTAATCCAGAAAATTGCCCCAACTATAAAGCTATAATACTATACAGATTAGAGGTTTGTTTGACGCACCAACACCATTTATATTATACATGCCAGCTTATCAGCAAATACAATGTTTGAACCTTTTACCCACTAAGTACGACTTTAGTCATTTTAATCAGTTTGATGAGTGGATTAAATCACTGTCATTGGTAATGAAATGTGTATTTAGACATCATGATTTACACATGTTTGGTCTGAAATTAAACGAGATTAATATAATCATTTTCACTCACTTGAAGTTGTGGGTCGCGGTAGCGAGACACAACTTCAACAACACAACATGACAGATTAAACAAGCACAACATGACAACTTTAACAAGCACAACATGACAAAGTCAAAAAGCACAACATGTCAAAGTCAAAAAGCACAACATGACAACTTCAACAAGCACAACATGACAACTTCAACAAGCACAACATGACAACTTCAACAAGCACAACATGACAACTTCAACAAGCACAACATGACAACTTCAACAAGCACAACATGACAACTTTGACAAGCACAACATGACAACTTCAACAAGCACAACATGACAACTTCAACAAGCACAACATGACAACTTCAACAAGCACAACATGACAACTTCAACAATCACAGCATGACAAAGTAAAAAAAACACAACATGATAACTTCAACAAGCACAACATGACAAAGTTAACAAGCAACATCTCTCAAAGTCAAGAAGCACAGCATGACATATTCAACTATGCTCAACTTTGTAAATTCAATAGTGGTTCCCCTGGCCTAGCTTAGTCTCTATATATCCATCTATTTATACATTTATTTAAATATTAATTTTGTTAAATAAACCAGAACAGAACAGATGTAAATGGCGTCAGTTCAAATCATGATAGACGCTTTACACCTGAGCCCAATTCATTCATTCATTCATTCATTCATTCATTCATTCATTCATTCATTCATTCATTCATTCATTCATTCATTCATTCATTCATTCATTCATTTATTCATTCATTCATTCATTCATTTATTTATTCATTTAATTATTTATTTATTTATTCATTCATTCATTCATTCATTCATTCATTTATTCATTCATTCATTTATTCATTCATTCATTCATTCATTCATTCATTCATTTATTCATTTATTAGTTCATTGATTCATTCACGCATTCATTCATTCATTCATTTATTTACACATTCATTTACACATTCATTCATTCTTTCATTCATTTTTTTATTTATACATTAATTAATTAATTAATTCATTTATTTATTCATTTATTTATTCATTCATTTACTTATTCATGCATTCATGCATTCATTCATTCATTCACACATTCATGTATAAATTCATTCATTCATCCATTCATTCATTCATTCATTTATTCATTCATTCATTTATTCATTTATACATTAATTCGTTCATTCATTTATTCATTCATTCATTCATTCATTGGTTTAATCATTTATTCATTCATTCATTCATTCATTGGTTTAATCATTTATTCATTCATTCATTCATTCATTCATTCAGTCATTCATTCATTCATTTATGTATTAATTAATTAATTAATTAATTAATTAATTAATTAATTCATTCATTCATTCATTCATTCATTCATTCATTTAACAATTCTCCGGTCTTTGTTTTAACAGCAGGATGATTTATTCTGGCAATTATACAACACTGGGATCTCACATGATAGTGGCGTTGTTTGGGTGATATTTATGCCGCCATGAAATCGACCATTATATTCATTGGGAGATGACCTTTAACCTCTTCTACACTGAAGTCGTCAATATATTTTATTACAAACCCCCTGAAGCAGTTATTTGTCTCCTGGGCCACACGGATGTCAACCCGCCCCATAAAATAGTCCCGTTCCTAACACCACTTGATCGTCACAATAGATGTGCGTTATTACTTTCTCTTTTATTGCCTAGGATGCCACCAGATTCACCGCAATAGACTATAATAAAATAATAAATCTGTACAAAACAGCCAGCCAACGAAAACAACATTATAAACTGTGAAATATTAGTCCGAATTAGACGCAACAACAACGGCTTGGCCATTCTGAAGCAAGGCAAAAGCTGTGTGTCTTAGGCTGTTCACCAGTTGTATGTTGAGATAAACACTTTCATAAAAAAGTGAGAGCTACCTTATTAAATGATAGCTGTTATTTTAATTAAAATCCGTACATCAAAGCATCATTCTAATGAAAAGCAAAACATCACCAATTCATGTGATCTGGGCCCGTATTTTCGTAAAAGTTACGATATATCGCAGGCTTCGGATTGGTCGTTATGGGCATTTCGAGCAATCCGCAGCCTACGATATATCGTAACGTGTACAAGAAAACGGGCACTGGCACGTCAACCGCATCCTGTATTCAGATCGTCATCCAAATCGTCCCCAAAACTTAATCGATTATTACGAGGACACACACCCCTGGTGAAAGAATCATGTAAATCCGTTAGTTATTTTTCAAGTAATGAGGGGGATGTACAGATTAACGAACAAGACTAAGGGCGTAAAATGAAATGAATCGGGCTTTAGGCCACTTTTGGAAACATACAGCCTAAATTGGGCCAGGAGAACATCCTGAGGATGGTAAGATGAGTGAGATGACATTGCCCCCCAGAAACAAGATTCGGAATTCAAACTCTGGAGGTCTGATGCCGAGCACGCTACCTCTCGGTCACGAAGGCTCCCCACAATACTGAGTTTTACGAATGAATGGGGAAGAAACATTTGTGCATTTGTTTCAAACCGCCGAGACCGGGAACCGAACCCCGAACTCTGGCGTGAAAGGCAGCGGTGCTAACCACTACCCTAGGGCCCCCGCCCTACACCCCTGGTAAAAGGATGTAGATCATGTAAATCCGTTAGGTATTTTTCAAGTAACCAGGGGGATATACGGACAAATTAACCAGCAAGACTAATAATGGCGTAAAATCAAATGTATCGGGCTTCATTCCACTTTTGTGCACATACAGTGTAACTTGATCAGAAATACTTTGTCTGCATGGATGGGCCACTGGACTATAATGCTATCTTAACCCTTAGACCACTGACCTGATCAATTTAAATTTTCAGTCACTTGAAGTTGTGTCTCGCTACCGCGATACACAACTTCAAGTGATTGCAAATTTCTGTGATTTTTAAAATTAAGGTCCTAGCGAATTTCATTATTTCAAGATTTAAGGCATATTTTTCTTTTAACCAGTTATCAGGGGTAATCCTGGTGCTAATAAAAGCACAGAATGTCCACTGTAGTCGACATCAGTGATCTAAGGGCTAATGTAATATAAATAACAGAAAACGTGAGTAATACCATGGCACCATGTGGCACCAAGTGGCAGACCGCGACCAGCAAGAACTAGGAATATTTATTATTATCACTTGTTTTTATGGTTGACACGCACTCTCTGTTCACGCTAATTGGCGGCGTGAAAAATGTACATTGGGAAATCTGAATGTCTCCCTGGAGTAGCTCTATAAATCTACACTGGTAGGTACAGGAAAAAATGAAATGCGTCGGGCTAAATTGGACCAGGAAAACCTCCTCAGGATCGTGAGATAAGTGAGATGACACTGCCCTCCAGACAAAGGATTCGAAATTCAAACCCTGGAGGTCTGAGACCGATCATACTATCTCCCGGTCACGAAGTCTCCCCACAATACTTTTTACGAGTGGATGGGGATGACACATTTTAGTTTCTTTTAAACCGCCGAGGCCAGGAAACGAACCCGAGCTCTAGTGTGAAAGGCAGCGATGCTAACCATTACCCATTTGTCCAGCAGATTTTTGGCGATAATCAGAAAAAAGGCTCAGTTAGTGATAAAAGCACCAAAATTTCCAGAAAGTTAGCTGAGATGATACTCGTTGAAATTAGCTATGGACCAAAGTTGAACAAATCCAACATGGCCGTCATTTTCAAAAAAATAACTAATCAATATGCAAATTTCGGTGCTTTTAGCACTAGATGAGCTTTTTTGTCACAAATCTGCTTGACTATATAGGGCCCCCTGGTAATCAAACGTTACACCATCGATCCGTTACGAATGCAATATTAGAAGCACAAATTTGAATGACAACGATTACAGATTCTGCATGGGTATAAACATAGAATATGTTATAAACCCTTATGCTCTATACTCAAAATAATACTTTTTCACCCACTTGAAGTTTTGTCTAGCTACCGCGACCCATAACTTCATGTGGATGAAAACTACTCCCATTTGTTTATTTTGAGACCAAACATTTGCAAATCCTGATTTTTAAACACACATTTATCCCAATAACTGAGACTTGGCCCTTACCAAACCCCGACCCTGATTGAGCCTATTGTCGTACTGAGCGGTTGAAAGACTCAAATACTAATATGCCAAATATCGCCGCCCAATAAAAAAAGATTTAAAAAATGTGTTATTTTATTTCTTTGAATTTTTACAAGAAATTGCCAAAACAATTTTAGGGTAGGCCGGGTAATCGGAAACATAGGTTTTATTTTTGGCCTGATGTATATTTTAGGTTATCTCGGTTATGTTCACTTTGGAGGCCCCCTGTTGGCCTTCGGCACTGACAGTGACCCAACATCAGGCCAGTATTAACACACACCGGGTTAGCCAGTATTGAGCCAGCATAGAGCCAGCATGAAACCAGCATGAAGCCAGCATGAAGCCAGCACTAAGCCGCATCAGTTTACATGTAGCAAACACAGCTAAGCCCATCATTGAGAAATGTGCAAAGCCCCGAAAAAAGACCTTGGCTAATAGCAGATATTGAGACCGAAAAGAACATGACCTCTAATCTTTCTCTGTAAGGTCAGGGGCTAATGCACTGTGGGCAGATTTTAGGAGAAGAGGATGGAGAGCACTAAGCCAAACAGTATACACAGACATCAAGGGAAACATGGCGAAATGGAAATAAATAATCAAGTTAGGTTATTATTATTTGTGTTTTCTTTTCTTTACACTTTGCTATAAATGTAAATATATATACATTTGTAGACATATTCAATTAACTCAAATGCATATATCATCGGCTTATGATCTGAAATGGCGAACGTAACTTCTATTTTAGTTATTGTAGCTATTGTACATATAATAATTGTTTAAATATGTGTTTTCATATTTTATGTAAATGCTTGTAATAAAACCGAGCACAAATAAATAAATAAATAAATAAATAAATAAATAAATAAATAAATAAATAAATAAATAAATAAATAAATAAATAAATAAATAAATAAATAAATAAATAAATAAATAAATAAATAAATAAAAAAATAAATAAATAAATAAATAAATAAATAAATAAATAAATAAATAAATAAATAAATAAATGAATAAATAAATAAATATAGTAGTAGTAAATCTTTGCTTTAAGTCACTTTTCGGCACAAAAGGTCTTTTAAGTGACATTGTAATACGATAAAAACGTTGTAGTCAATTGATGAGATGAATGATGTACAGATGATAATGTGAGGGTGGGGGTGATAGGGCATGGTGGGTTATTGAGAGCGTTTTCCTTCGCTCACCCGATAAGGGGTTCTGGGCATGTCTAGGGGATATACCCCCAGACATGCCCAGACGGCCGGAGACTTGAGTTTCGCTGTACAATTTAATGATGAAACTCTGTGGCATTTTGCGCAGCTCCGCTATCCTCGGGTCGGATAGTCCCCAGAGTAACAATAGGAAGGATCACTCCCTCTGGGTAACTCCATTCATCCCACGTGAGAGACCTAATGTCAAACACGCTATTGCCGGTCATTTAAGGCTACCACAGCCTACATCAGCGCCAGCACTGATGCGGGTGCTGCATTGGCTCCGCTGTTGAGCGGAGGAACCAGGGTACGCCACTGGCAATCCGCCCGAAGATTATAGCCAGATACGAGGAGGCTGCAGCTGCCCTTGGATGATTGCTGTAGACTAGTGCTTCCGTACAATGAAAATAAATAAATAAATAAATAAATAAATAAATAAATAAATAAATAAATAAATAAATAAATAAATAAATAAATAAATAAATAAATAAATAAATAAATAAATAAATAAATAAATAAATAAATAAATAAATAAATAAATAAATAAATAAATAAATAAATAAATAAATAAATAATAAATAAATAAATAAATAAATAATGAAATAAATAAATAAATAAATAAATAAATGAATAAATAAATAAATAAATAAATAAATAAATAAATAAATAAATAAATAAATAAAATAAATAAATAAATAAATAAATGAATAAATAAATAAATAAATAAATAAATAATTAAATAAATAAATAAATAAATAAATCATGATTACAATCCAATAATCTGATAAATTATATAGTATTAGCTGATTTTCTGGAAGCTAAATGAGGAAGTACTGTATAGGCATAGACACATGTGGCAGTAAGGTTCACTTGTCTAGCGATAAGAGGTATTCGCTCAAGAAAATATATATCTATGGTGAATAGGTGGACCGTAAATAAGTAATAACCAAGCTTTAATACTAGTCTACGACGCTGGGTCAACATTAAAGCAACATTGGGCCAACCAAGTAATTTAATCAATGAGAAGTCAAGGTGACCCTGTCTGTGAGGAGATAGTGACGTTATTGTAAGGAGGGTGCACATAGGGTAAAAAACGAACGGCGAACCGCCTGTTTTTAGGATCCGAGCATCGAGGATTGCTTCTTATCAATAGTGTAAAAAACGAACCTGAAAAATCTATCTATTTTTATCGATGTCTATATCATTTTTTCCCTATATTGTATATAGTTTAAAAGACCATTTGGCATGTAGTTAATGTCCTCCACCGTCGGACAGACTATAGACTACACCAACGTCGGTTTGTTCGCAGTGGGCCAGCTTCGCAGACGATTGCCCAGCATCATAGCAAGCTGGAATGGTCAAGTCTGTAAAATATCTGAAATGGTATCACCTAATGTAATATACTCAGACACCTGGGTGGCGTTTCACTAAGCGATCTTTAAGGCCAAAATGATCTTTAAAACACCACATCCTCCTTAAATAAAGATTTATCCTTAATTAAAGATTTGACTGTTTCACAAACGATCATTAAGAAGTGTTCTTTAAGTCAGCCGTTTCACTAAAGATTTTTAAGGCGAAATCTTTAATTATAAAGATGAGATTTAAAGAGTGGCCGGGGGCACTCTTTAAACAGTTAAAGATGATCTTTAACATAATGTTTATTCATAAATGTGACTCTGTATTTTATCATTTGTGTAGAAAACTACAGCGCATCAATGATCAAAGTTGTAGGCCTAATCAGAATTAATTATTCCTTTTACTCACAGTTTCGCTGATTATCTTCAACATCGATGTAGGTTACTCTAGGCCCACTGTTTAGGGCCTATACTTTTTCAACTCTAGAATAAATGTCTATAGCGACCAAGAATACTTGATTCCAACCTAACCTAAACAAAGCATTGGTTATGTGGCGGTAGCTGGTGGATATATAGGCCTAGTATACCTACCCAGACATTGTACAAGTTCCGTGTGTGTACAATAATGGAAGTCATTGCCTACATGGTGCGGTATCTGCTGGCAGATGAAATATACTAGGCCTATATAGGCCATATCTCATAGAGGCAGGCGACATGCTTGGTTGGCTTTCTCCCAGATGCTTTACAATATATGCCTAGGTAAATTATATTATAGGGGTGACACGTTGTAAACTTAGGCTAATATAACCTAGGCTTATAATTAAATCTATAATTTTACCAGGTAGCCGTCGATATCTTCATGTTTACCAATAGGCCTATACCCTATGCTCTTGTCCTGTTCACGGTGTGACGCACGGTCTAACGAGATTGATATAAATTTACTGGTATTAAACTTGATCTGAATATAATTGGGCCTGGAGTGTCGACATTTCGTTATTTATTTTTATATTTTATATATCCTTAATATTAGTATCTAAAAACTTGACTATCTTAATTACATTTATAAACAAATAACCTAGGCCTACCGGTAGTGGTTCATTATTCTATGGTAGACTACACGTGCTCCGGTGAATGTTTACAAAACAATGATGTCATCCCGCTGCCGGCAGATTGGTTAAAAACAACGGATGTTGTGGTCTATCGTGCGATATGATGATCGTGCATAAATTATTTAGCACTTGGCGATAAAGATTAAGACATAAGGTAAAGATCGCGTTAGTGAAACGGTCAGACAGAAAGATCTTTAGAACACTGGATGATCTTTAGTCTAAGGATATTCTTGCATAATGATCAGTGAATGTTAGTGAAATGGCCCCTGCAGACCTCTAAGTTTGCTGCTAAAGGTCAAGTGCTGTGTAGTTTGGAAGCTAGATAGTTACCATGAGGTAGTAGGCCCTATTTCATACAATAAACCTTTAACCATTAAAGCGCAGATTATTTTTATTAAAATGGAGACCCCAGGTTTTTTTTCAATTTGAAATAATCATAAATCTCTCACTTACGTTTTTCCGATGCATTTGAATACCTATGTTATGGGTATACGTTTATTAGAAATATTTTTATTTTCACAGTGTGGGGATCGACTTTAGACGTCAGAATCTGACGTCTACAGACGTCAGATTCTCACGACTAAAGTGGATCACGGCGCTGTAAGGGCTGAACGACGTTGAAATATTTTTGTAGATTTAAAAGTCTCCCTGACTGAGAAGCTGCGAGCTCGGTGGCGTGAAACCCTATTCATTTCATTTTGATATACGTGTGGAGTTCACATTGGTACTATATCTCTGTTTTGGCTAAGTGAACCCTATCATCCGAAGGGTGCTGAGAGTGAGATAAAGGAATCGAAGCTTGTATAAAAGTAGTTTTTAGCCTTTCCAAACTCTTCATTAGTATATAATACTCATTGCAAAATGTCTGGCTGGCAAGGAAGGCAAGGAACCTGGAAACAGAAGCATTTTAGAATTTAATTAATTTAGATGCGCCTCGGCGAACCGAGAGTCGAGGTGGTCTAAATGGGGTGTTGAATCAGCCAGCAGCTACCCTATATATCTTGTCTTATCTCTTGAAATCTGAATGAAAAGGCCGATTGTAATTTGGCAGATCCTTTAAATGAACATTTGAGACATTTCTTTTGGAATATCTGTTTTGGTGTAGATTCCACATTTTCACACATACGTGTATATTTAAAATGTAAACAAATGTATACAATGAAATTAATGGGGGTTTAGGCCGCCTTTGTGTACATATAGGCTGAACTGGACCAGGAAGTGAAGATGATGAGATGAATGAGACGACACTGCTCTAAAGACAGAGGATTCGAAACTCGAGCCATAGCTGTCACGCTAATTCTCTGTCACGGAAATGAAATGATTGATGGGGTTAATGGCCACCTTTGTGCAAATATAGACTACGCTGGGCCTGCAGAACCTCCTGAGGATGGTGAGATGAATGAGATGAATCTGCCCTCCAGACACAGGATGAAAAATTCTAGCCTTGGCGGTCTGAGGCCGAGCACGCTACCTTTCCGTCACGGAGGCTCTCCACGATAAAGAATCCTCACGAGCTAGCGGGGAAGAAACATTTCCTTACTTTAGAAATTGAAGGCCAGTGTAGGGTTTGAACGCGCGATCTCCAGCTTTCCAAGCAAGCAGCTTTAACCACTGAACCAGGCCCCCTCTGGATGAGATCAGACATGAACGTTGACCCAATGCTGTGTTACCGGCCGGTCCTGATTATATTCGTTTTTTTTATTATTAGCACATTAAATATCAGCTTTTGAACATTTAAAAGATAAAACGTGACATTAATCAACAAGATAAAAAAGATTGACATTAATTTTGTCGAATCTGAATAATTTTCACCCACTTGAAGATGTAGATTGCGTCAGCGAGACACAAGTTCAAAAGAGTGAAAATTACAATTGAATAATTTGGCGGTAAAGGAGGAATGAACACTTAATGCTGTGCCCAACTATGTTCTGAAGCCTTATTCATCCATATATTGATACACCTGATGGACAATATTCCAGCAAACAAAAGCAAGTTGAGCCACTGTTGGTTTGATGTTGACCCACCGTCTACGACGCTAACACAACATTACACCACATTGGCAGAACGTCCTGTGTCTGCTGGGATATATTGATAAAACAATGATAAAATAATAAAAGAGACCAGTTGTTTCATTTTCATGCAGCATATTATTATCAAAGATTATGCTGAATTATCTTGAATTAATAGTACTAAGAATATCCCATCTGGTGGTACAAGGATGCTTGAAAGAAAAGTGTTTGACCAGCGTCACAGACTAGAGCAGCATCGAAACATTATTGGATCATTCAATGTTTACTCTTTTCCATCAACTACAAGCCGTGGTGCAGTGGGGTAAAGCTGCCTAATTGGTAAGTCGGAGATCGCAAGTTAAAAAAAAACAAGTTATTTCTTCCCATATTCCTCATTCGTGAAGATTCAATATTTTGAGGAGCCTCCGTGACCGAGAAGTAGCGTCCTCGTCCTCAGACCATCAGGGCTCGAATTTCGAATTCTGTGTATGGGGTGCAGTTTCATCCCATTCGTGTCACTATCCTGAGGAGGTTTTCCTGGTCCGGTTTAGCCTACAAGTGGACGAAAGTGGCCTAAACCCTATTCATTTCATGAGTCTTTAGGTTCTCATTTCGTCCGCTTGGAAATGAAAGGATGTATATACAACGTTACAAAGTGGCAGATACACCCTTTCATATCCAAAGAGCCGATTTGTCTCGCAATAATTTAGTATTTAATATATTCTAACCCTCTAAACGCTACATTAATTTGTTTTAAAATGAAATGAGCGTTTAAACATCAAGACTTGCAAATGGTTGGTCCCAAATTTAAAAAAATGAGAAAAT
>OZ024908.1:2391420-2403920 GCA_964017125.1 Flabesymbios commensalis
TATTTGTCATCATTTTGAAGCTTAAAATTGTGTCAGCAAATCCCCTTTAAATGTATGGAAAATAGTGAAGAGTGAAGAGTATTTCTGTGTCAGCTTAGGCTCTCAATTGTACCTATATTATATAATCATAATATATAGGCTTTACAGAAAATCCTAAAAAAAAGTAAAGTTGATAAATAAGAATATTAATCTATTAATCTATGTGTACGTGTTTATATGGCTACCATGCGCTCAAGTCTTCTTTGTCGACCAATACATAAACAGACAGATACCTTTGCTGATATAGTATAATTACTTGGAAATTGTGAGTATTGGGTAAGATACACAAATCATTGGAAGGCATTAACAAATGGAAAAAAACGACACATTACACGTGTTGAGACAGAAATAACTATAACTAATGACCCATAAAGCATTCGTCGCGTTTTATTGATTGTCATTTTTATCTGGTTCTCCATTTGTAAATCAATAATTGCTGCCATAACCAGTATGACGGGATTACATTATTCATATTGAGGGCGCTTTTTCTGATATTTGAACAGAACAATGATGACTTTGTTGTGTAGCGATGTTGTGAAGGTGACATTCAAACTGCAGGTTCATGTTGTGCAATGTCTACATGACACAATTTGCCTTCCATTTTGTCCCAAATAGTGGACATAGATTGGTGACGCGTGTGACAGCTCTATCTACTGCCACATAACAAAGAGCTGATCCATTAAACGATATTAGTTATCAATCTCTCCCATTATCATTACATCAGGCGGCTCCATACTTCGCCAATGTATTTAAATTGACTTGTAGTCTTTTGTTGATAATGAATCATCCATCATGCACTATCACGTCAATGCTTTGTAATTATTATGACTAATACAATATTTTCATTTTACTTCTGCATTATTGGTTTCTCTGGTATAACATTAATTCACCATAATTTATCAATTTTCTGATAAATAAAATAGGTCTGTCCTTCATTTAATTTGAAAAATATTATCTCTTTAGTTGCCACACCAATATGTTGTCTGTTATTATCAGATTATGGACATATTCGGTCAGTATTGATGGAAACTAAATAAAAAATGTAATAATATCCATGATTTCGATACAATAAAAACTATATTTCTGCATTTTCTTAATCAGGCATAACTTTCGTATGGCTTTGATAATGAGCATTGGAAAAATGTTATGACTCACTGTAGTATAAAAGCATAGGCTTTCCAAAAGATTCGTATTTATACAACAGTGTATTGTATTAAAGCTTAACCCTTTGAACCCTGAATTAACCATTGTCATTTTCATCCACTACAAGCCGCGAATTGCTGATCTGAACCTTCAATCTGTGGCTGAAACCTTCAATCTGTGGCTGAAACCTTCAATCTGTGGCTGAAACCTTTAATCTGTGGCTGAAACCTTCAATCTGTGGATGAAACCTTCAATATGTGGCTGAAACCTTCAATCTGTGTCTGAAACCTCCAATCTGTGGATGAAACCTTCAATCTGTGGCTGAAACCTTCAATCTGTGGATGAAACCTTCAATCTGTGGATGAAACCTCCAATATGTGGCTGAAACCTTCGATCTGTGACTGAAACCTTCAATCTGTGGCTGAAACCTTCAATCTGTGGCTGAAACCTTTAATCTGTGGCTGAAACCTTCAATCTGTGGATGAAACCTTCAATCTGTGGATGAAACCTTCAATATGTGGCTGAAACCTTCAATCTGTGGATGAAACCTTCAATATGTGGCTGAAACCTTCAATCTGTGGGATGAAACCTTCAATCTGTGGATGAAACCTTCAATCTGTGGATGAAACCTCCAATATGTGGCTGAAACCTTCGATCTGTGACTGAAACCTTCAATCTGTGGCTGAAACCTTCAATCTGTGGCTGAAACCTTCAATCTGTGGATGAAACCTTCAATCTGTGGATGAAACCTTCAATCTGTGGATGAAACCTCCAATATGTGGCTGAAACCTTCGATCTGTGGCTGAAACCTTCAATCTGTGGCTGAAACCTTCAATCTGTGGCTGAAACCTTCAATCTGTGGATGAAACCTTCAATATGTGGCTGAAACCTTTAATCTGTGGCTAAAACCTTTAGTTTTAATCTGTGGCTAAAGCATTTTATTTAATCTGTGGCTGGAACCTTCAGTTTCAATCTGTGGCTGAAACCTCTAGTTTGAATCACGTTGGGGATCCCCCCCCCCCCACCCAGCAAATACAAAACGTTCACCAAATGTTGGTTTAATGTTGGCTCGACATCTTCCACGTTGGCCAAACATTAAACCATATTGAATCTCGTGATCCCTGGTAGGAGACCGGTCTGATTATAATCAATACTTGTCTAATTGGAAATTACCAATTATCAGCTTTCTCCAGTTTTGTGTTGAGTGCAATCAAGTGTGAAACCCATCTTTCTGATTGGACAGAGTTGTTTCTTGGGGGGGGGGGGGGGGAGATCTCTCCACGTATTGCACAAGACGACACGTTCAACCGATTTTACCATAATGTTGGGTCACCGTCTGCACCGCTGGCCCAACATTATAACAACAGTGATTCAATACATGATGTTTGCCGGGATAACACTATTGTGGCGGTGATTTTAGGATAATCAAACTCAAACATTGTCCCGGTGATGGTGAAATGTTGGGGACACATCGCATAAATTAAAGCTTAACCCTTACAGCGTCGGAACCGACTTTAGTCGTCAGAATCTGACGTCTGTATACATCAGATTCTGACGACTAAAGTCGATCCCCGCACTGTAAGAGTAGAAATATTCTATAACATAGATATTCAAATGAATCGGAAAAAGCTAACTAAGACGGTTATGATGATTTCGAATTGATTAAAACCCTTTGGTCTTCAAGTTTCCTTTTTTAAATACAGCGCTTTAAGGGTTAAAGGGTTAACCCTTGAAGCGCTAAGCTATTGCTATATAAACCATGGAGACTAAAGGGTTTTTTCTTTATTACCCCTTGATGCGCTGATTTTTTTTATAAAAAAATCATGGAGACCAAAGGGTTTGTTTTAAAATAAATGTCTTAGTTAGTTCTTTCCGATTCATTTGAATACCTATGTTATGGGTCTACGGCCAGTAGATATATTTTTAATCTTACAGTGCGGAGGTCGACTTTAGACGTCAGAATCTGACGTCTACAGACGTCAGATTCTGACGACTAAAGTCGAATCCCTCACTGTAAGGGCTAAATTACCATTAATGTCTTAGTTAGCACTTTCCGGCTCATTTGAATACCTATCTGGCGTCTACAGACGGCGGCTTTTGACGTCTAAGATCAATCCCCGCGCTGTACGGGCTGAGAACAGTTAGTTTTCCAACTCGAAATCACTGTCATCTGACTGTCATCTCAACATAGGGCTAACAGGACCTCTAAAATAAGTATTTGTTGAAATATCTAAGATGCTGTTTATTTCAGATCATCCAGGAAAAAACTAGTTTTAAATGACTTAAGTTGCGAATCTTTTAAAGCTGGTTATTACGACAGATTTATGAATTTCACTTATTTGAATTAGCTATAAATTAAATATTTAGTAAAATCGATTACATTATTTTTAATTCAGGCTATCTACGATGATTATTTTGCAGAATAATCAAGTAAATGTGTGCCTGGACAATAAATATCACAATTGGCTATTTTCCCAGATTTCCTACTTTATTTAAATCACTTTTAACGTTTGTTCCTGGAACACATTATGGAATCAGAGCATTAAATTTTACAACTAGAGTTATTTATGTGTAATAAGTGAATTATAATGACTGGTTCAGAAAGATAATTTTCCTGGAAATTAATTATCCCTGAATTATTAGCATCAGCTGCCATCTCGGGCTGGAACTAATAGCAAATAAACAGAGATCAGAACTCATCTCGACAAATCAGAAATCAGAACGCCATCAACATAAAAACACAAAGGATGACAAAGCCCAGGTAATTCTAGTTAAACCTTTCAAGCCTGAATTTACCATTGTCATCTTCACCCACTACAAGCCGCGAATTGCTGCCGCAGCTCTCGACTTGTAGTGGATGAAGGTGATTTGATGTTGTTTAAAAAATTGACAAAAAGTAACATGTATTGGTAAACAAGTTTCCTGAAAATTGTTGTTCTAAAACTCCTAGAAAATTAAGTCTTTTTTAAGGGTTTTAAAATGATGTTTTAATGCGATCGTAAGGCCTTAAAGGGTTAATGAATAGCGCGGTGCCTTCACACTTAGTGCGATGATATATATATATATATATATATATATATATATATATATATATATATATATATATATATATATTTTGCTTAATACATTCAATACCAGCTTTTGAACACGTTAAAAATAAAAGGTGACAACATTCAGCACGACTTCTTAAGAGTGCCTTATTGTGAAATGAGTAGATTGCTATGAAGTGCAGACTCAAATACAAAGCATACATTCACAAATTTAATGTAGCCTGGACCCGTATCTTCGAAGAAGTTACTATATATCGTAGCCTGTACGAGAAAACCTGCCCAGGCTTTGGGAACGAATGCGACGTGAACGAAATGAGTACGGGGACCTATTCAGACGTCAGTTTCCGACATCTAAAGTGGGTCCTCGCACTGAAAAAGTCAAAATGTATAATGCTGCTCTCACACATAGGCGAATATCAAGAAAACAGCGTCATATTCACACCGTACTTATACCAATCGTAGCCTCGTCATCAAATATTCGCATCATTCGTAAGAAAATGGCAAGGCAATGGCAACGTTCGTAGACATTCGCATCATTCATAAGTGCGCTTGTAACGTTTGCAAGCCCATTTTGTAAGCATTCGCAAGCATTTATAACATTCGCAATGCAGTTTCAGCATTTATTTGATATTATTCTTAAATACATTTGCACCATTCGCAACGATTGTTAGCAAATCGCAAGGCATTGACAAGCGTTGGCAAGCACTCGCAGTGCATTTGCAATAGATTTGTAAGGAGAGGTCGAGGGATGACCGAGGTGAAAATATTCGCTATCTATTCACAATTATTGGGCGAATTCACTGCGAATTTTTAAGTTTCATATTCGCGAGCATATTCTCCTATGTGTGAGAGCAGCATAATGGCTGTAGACCGGTAACATAGGTATTCAAATGAAGCGGAAAGAGCTGACTAAAACATTTATGATGATTTCAAATTTCAGCGCTGTAAGTGTTAACCCTTGAAGCGCTGAATTTATTTGTATAAAAAACATCGCAAACAAAGGGGGGTTTTTCATTTTGAAATCATCATAAATGTCTTAGATAGCTCTTTCTGAATAATTTAAATACCTATTAAGAGTCCACTCAACACATTGTCTCAATAATATTTACATCCATGGCAGCCCTAGTGTTGATAATGACACATCAGTTTGCCGAGGCAAAATAATTCCTAATGAATCGGAGACGAAGACATCCATCAAGCATCAATATTAAAGAGTGCTTTGTTTGGCATAATAACCTGATGTCCCATTGAGATATAAAGAACTATCTCACAGTAACCATGGCAACATCCTAGTGACACAAGAATAGCCCTGTGGTAGGTAAGTGAAAATTATGTAATTAACGGAGAAAAGTATCAATGATTATGTAAATATTGTAATATTCTTGAAACACATTTCTGTCAGTTAACTAATAAATAATGTTTTCATGTATTTTTCAAATGATAATTGATCTGCCTGCTATGCTATAATCAAAGATAATACCCCTGATTTGTGGTAAGAAAAGTATGTGTTTTTTTGTTATTCATATTGTTCATTTTTTCAGTGAAATGTGTGTGAATTTTAATAAACAATGTATTTTCGTAGAATTGTCGGTATCTGTTTTGATTTGGCGCTTTGAGCGACCAGCAGGTCCGACTATACTCGTTCTGGTTTGACAGGTACAGTCGAACATGCTGTGTGCGATCATAATTAATAATAATTATTATATTTTATTTTGTTTCTTGTTATTAAGTTTAACGTTGTAACTTGATATTTTCGAAGTAAACTATATGTATGCGCCTATGGCTATTAATATTATTTTTGAAAGAATTAGTATTTTATTGTAAAACCCAGGACATTATTTATTTCTTTACAGTTAAACCCTACCCACCTGCACTACATAGACCTACTACCTACTACATATCATATACCTACCAATGCCTGAACGTCAAATAAAGCCAGTAGGAGTGAGAACAACTAGGGTCATTGTCTTTGGTTTTTTTTTTTGCTTTTATTCTCAAGAAAATTCCCACATAAAGTTGGCTCCCAGGCGGGGAATTGAACCCCGGTCTCCGGCGTGACAGGCGTGGATGCTCACCACTATACCACTTAGGCATATACATTACAAATATCACAATGTACATTTACAATACGTGGCAATTTACAATACGTGGCAATTTTCTAAATTTTTCCGCCACTTCAAATCTTCTTCATCCACTACAAGTCGCGGCTTGTAGTGATTAAGATGACAATGGTAGATCCAGGCCTAAAAGGATTAAATAATTTAAATAATTATTCGTATTAGTTTCATTTGAGACCAAGCATTCCCACTAAGATTGCTAGTACAATATATAAAACATAACAAACGACTAGTGTTCTTCCCAATATGTTGAGGAATGCACAACTCGTTAATATGCATGGTCGCAACAAAATATTTATTTAATTGTGCATTTCATAAACATCTAAAATGCAATAAATAGAATATCCTGATTTTTTCGTTTTGCAAGTGGTATACCATGTAAATCTCCCTCATGTTGAGAGTTCTCACCTAACACCTCATAAATATCACATGAACATGTTGTATTTTAAGAAATTGCGTGATCATATGTGATGATCGGGGCCAAATCAGATTCGTAAACAGGGGGCCAAGCTGCTGAGCAGCTAGAGTGGCAAAGCCAGATCAAATAGGTAAGATTTAAGTAATTTCCGGAATGTTAAAATTGTTCCGGCATTTCGTATTGGCGCAGGCAGGGCGTTTCATAAGGCTGGGCCAGATATAGAGAAAGCTCATGACCCAGTCGTAGTTTTTTATACTTAGCATTACCGTGAAATTGACCCAATGTTGGCCCACCGTCTACGGCTTTGTCTGGAGTTTTATCAGTAGCAACCACTGATACTTAAAGATGGCTCATTTATGAAAGATGTCGTCTCCACCTGTATCAGGTATTATATAGTATCACATGGATCAATCAGATAAGCATTTAACACATCATCACATGATGTATTATCAGCCCTGGTGCCGCGGTACCTCGTCAGGATGCTAAAGAATGACTTATCTAATCCAAATTGGTTATTTGGATTTGCTCGATATTATGCATCATCAATTCGTGAATTGCTTTTACAAAATCAATATTGAATGAAATATATGACATAAAATGAATATACACATATTCAAGTGTTTGATTGAATACAGGCAGACTCTTGTAACAATTAAATAAACATACACATATTTAACAAGTTCAAGTATGTTACTTACTGATTGCAGACAGACTATTATAAAGACCAATACATTAAATACTTAACTGTCTAAACTACACTGGTGACAATTTAGTATTTTTTATTTTAGTTTTGTACCAGCCCATTCGATAAACCTCACGTAGGGCTATTGACCTATCAAAAAAATTGAGCCTGGTCGCTTTTGTAGCTTACTCCTGATGGTATGAAGCTCAGCAGAAATCTGTGAGTCTCTACCAGTCTAAGTTATATAAGCTGCTGTGAATGAAGCAGATGACTAATGTCCATCTTGCCGCACTCTGAGAGGCGTGTAGCTGGCATCATTTAGTCTGACGGCTCTAACTGGTGCTAAACTGTTATAATGTGCGATATATTTACCAGACAAACATAGATCACTGGAATTATTACAAAAACCCAGCACTACCATATGTGGTATGGTTATAAAAACCCAGCGCGCTGCCGTATGATATGGTTAAAAAAAAGCGCGCTGTCGTATATAATATGGTTAGAATAACCCAGCGTGTGGCCGTATGAAATATCTGAAGAGGTTACAAAAACCCAACGTATGAATGAATGAATGAATGATTGAATGATTGAATGAATGAATGAATGAATGAATGAATGAATGAATGAATGAATGAATGAATGAATGAATGAATAAATGAATGAATGAATGAATGAATGAATGAATGAATGAATGAATGAATGAATGAATGAATGAATGAATGAATGAATGAATGAATGAATGAATGAATGAATGAATGAATGAATGAATGAATGAATGCAGACCCAGGCCACACAGGCTAAATATGGGCATGTGGAATTTCCGAGGATGATGAGATAATATTAGGAGACAGTGACCTACAGACCTGGGATTTGACCTTCAATTAATGGCAGTTTGAGCACCTTATTTCTCAACGGCGACAAATTCTAAATGAAATCAACATGAGCTCATGAAATATACAAGCATAACATGCCAGGTGGTATGTACTCACCATGGTTAAATAAACCATTTTATTCGATGACTTTTAGACCAAATATGACGTGTGAGGTATAAAGACTCACTATTTGTGAGTTTAGTGGGTTTGTTCGTCCAGATGGGCGTTAAAAATGACTCCTTCAATTTGACAGATCGTCCATATCGGTCAAAGTGCATTGGCAGATGTGGCTTAACGTATTACACTTGGCAGCAGCATGGGAAGTTTTGTCGATGTTGGGTTAATGCTGGACCAACGTCGTAGACGGCGGCCCAGCATTAACCCAACATTGGCCCAACGTCTCACGTCTGTTGTATCGTCAGCCCAGATGGGAGGGAATAGCGACTATCCCCTGGGGAGAGCTGTCTCAAACTTAGATTTCAAGCATTAGCTGTGCCATATCCATGTGTCTGAAAATAATGAATAGATGGAAATAAAGAATGTGCTGAGTAAGCCTTAATGGGGAGACGGAAAAACGCAAAATTCAGAAAAAATAACAGCTTTGGTATCTGGTTTGGGATTGCAGAATGAAGTTATGTTGCAGAATCAAACAAAAAGCAAAATAATCTTGGATTCGTAGCTTATTTAACACATAAAAATAACCGTATTCAGAAAGCTGTCAAGCTCTATTAGAATTCTGACATGTTTATTCAGAAATAATGAGAGGCAGACTCAAAAAATATAACGCAAGCTGCTGGCGTGTTGTTCCTGGCCGCAGAAGAAATGAAATATGACCAGAGTACAAATAGACTGCCTAAGGTAGATTCCCGTGCTTGGCATACAGTTAACAAACCACCCCAGGGTCAAGCAAATTGTTTGACACAGATCTTATGGATGTGATTGGTTGAGATAGTTATCTCGACCGATCGCATGTCTAAGATCTGTGTCAGAGGATATCTGTCAAGTTTTAATACCGGCAGGGTCTGATATTTGTGATTGGGGCTGTGCATATACAGTGATCTGAACTGTTCAAATGCCTGGCGTGCGCCGTATAGTCTATGGTAGGCCTATATAAACAATCCTTGAAGTCATCCGATAGGGATAATAATAATAATAATAATAATAATAATAATAATAATAATAATAATAATAATAATAATAATAATAATAATAATAATAATAATAATAATAATAATAATAATAATAATAATAATAATAATAATAATAATAATAATAATAATAATAATAATAATAATAATAATAATAATAATAACAATAATAATAATAATAAACATTCAAATATACAAAATACATAATACGTAGGTAATAATGAATGAAGTAATAATATATATATACAGCATAATCAAGAAAGAGTATTTAAAACATGCATATGTACTGCCGTGCAAAGGCAAAATGCAGTATCTGCTTACTTTACAAGTAAGCAGATACTGCCTCTTGTCTCTGCAGAGCAGTGTGAGCTATGTACAAGCAATAATGACAGTATATATATAAATTGAATAACATATTTGTTGAACAATATATGCTACATTGTATCGGCGAATTCCTTAATATTATCTATACTTATTTTCTTCTAAAGATTTTTTAATGTACAAGTTCTTGAATTTGGTTAATACTTCTGAAGATTTTATGTTTTCTGATAAGGCATTCCATATAATTACGCCTGAGTATGATAAGGATTTATGATGTGTTCTAGGAACAAATAATTTTTTATTGGCTGAAGATCTGAGTGAATAATTCGGGCATAGTCCCGCCTTCGGGATATTGCCATGATTGTGCAGACAACGGCTTTAGCATAAATGAGTTTAGGATGCAAATGTTATTCATTTTTCATGCAAAAAAAAGGAAATAGAGCACGTGTCCAATGAGCCTAAAAGCTCACACCTTATTACTTTAACTAGTGTTGTATTTTCCCATATCGCACTAGAAAGAACATCATTTTCTTTTTTTTATATTTCCTAGCACAGCACTAATTAGGGTTATTTTTAAGAATAAAATATGCAATAACTGCTTACTTTTGAAAAAAACAGTTACAGCTATTTGTAGGATAGTTCAAAGTAAGAACGCACAGCTGTAGAATGAGTGAGTTCTGGATGGCTTGCGTATATACACTGTACAGTTCTCCAAACTGTTTAGAGGTGTGGAGTGTGCCGTGCTGTCTATGTTACATAAAAACAGTCATTCGATAAGAGTAGGGCATTATTTCGAATTCGGTCTTCCTTCTGTCGCGATATTGCCCTGATTGTGTAGAAGGCGACGTTGATCCTTTCAGTGCGGGGACAGTCTTTATACATCAGAATCTGACGTATTTAGATGTCAGATTCTGATGTATAAAGACTGTCCCCGAACTGAAAGAATTAAAATAATTATAATGACTGTAGACCCATAACATGCGTATTCAAATAAAGCATAAAGAGATAAGTAAGACGTTAATGATGATTACAATTGAAGAAAAAACCTTCAGTCTCCATGGTTTAACCCTTTAGCCGCTAAATTATTCAATTTGAATTTTCACCCGCTTGAAGTTGTGTCTCGCTGACGCGATCCACAACTTCAAGTGAGTGAAAATTATTCAGATTTGACAAAATGGAGGTCAACTCTTTTCAAATCTTGCTGGTTGATGTCACATCTTATCTTTTACATACTTAACATGTGGTACTTAATGTGCTAATCAAAAATGAAAACCCGAATATATCCGGCACCGGCGGTTAAAGGGTTAAACATAAATATTTAGGCGTTGTAAGGATTAGGAAATGGTCACTCCATTCAATTCAGGTGGTACGCATGTAGAATGAGTGATTTCTGGATGGATTCAGTCGACCAGATGGGCGGAGAGCAATCAGTCAGTGTGCGGCAGACCTAACTGATCGAGACGTCACGACCACTATCACTCTCTCACACTCTCACTCTCTCACACTCTCACACTCTCACTCTCTCCCTCTTAACCCCTTAACCGCCGGTCCCGATTATATTTGGTTTTTAACTTTTGATTAGCACATTAAATACCAGCTTTTGAACATATTAGAGATACAACATAACAGTAATCAGTATGATTTTACAATAGTTGACCTCCATTTGATCAAATCTAAGCAATTTTCACTGTTGTGGATCGAGTCAGCGAGACGCAACTTCAAGTTGGTGAAATTAGAATTAAATGATTTTGCGGTTAACTCTTAATAGCGATGAATTCATTTTATGAAACCTTAGCCGTCAGAATCTAACGTCCATAGACGACAGATTCTGACGTCTAAAGTCGATCCCCGCGCTGTAGGAGTTAAAGGGCTAACTCTCTCAACACCCCGTAAATTAGCAAGTGTGACGCTGGCAAGGCTGAGACTGGATGGAAGCAATAAGATGATGTACTGGCAATGCGGGATTCTTAACAGCCGTGTACGAGTGGATGATACTATCACACGGGGATTTGTGTGATAAATATAAAACAAAATGAAGATGATGCTGTAGCTTTGACTGTCCATGATGCTTTATTATACAAGTATCCATAAGATTTACATGTCTAAGATGACATGGAGTGCAGCCGTTCTGGACGTCCTATGATGACAAGTGAGGTAGGGACTGACTAGGCGGAAAGAGTGAAACATGACCTTTATGTCTGGAACATGGGTTCCAAATGTATCCAATCACACACTCCCTACCCAGAACTCAACTATACCGGAAACTTTAGCAGACAACAAGTTGTGTTAGTTTTACAGATAGTTTAACATAGAAAAGAGATGATAAATAACTAAGTGTTTAACTTTGAAAAATAACACTTATATCGTCGTCTTCAGTACGACACATGCTTTCGGTCCATATGAAACTTGCAGTTAAAGTGACTTTCAGAAAGTGTAAGAAATTTTAAAATTGATTCATATTTTGATCAACTGGCCAAAATTTGAGATAAAAACGCTTATTATTAAAAAGTTAGCAAAGCTAGTGTTCCTAGACTTTCACTAGACATGGTAAATACATTACAGAAAAATCAGGTATAAAAATGAAATAGGTAACGTTAATTATTTACTTATATAAAGAAAAGTTGCAAACTCAACAAACAATGCCATAGTCTCTGACCACCATGAATGATAGAGAGAAAAGAGTAAAAATGAGTGTACCAGAAAAGGGGTA
>OZ024908.1:2408920-2419816 GCA_964017125.1 Flabesymbios commensalis
TCTCTCACTATTTCAACTTCGTACGGTAGATCAAATAGTGGGCATATAGCTTTGTATTATGTTATTCCTTCACATTCATTCATTCCTTTAAATTATTTCGTTTATTCATTCATTCATTCATTCATTCATTCATTCATTTATTCATTTATTCATTCATTCATTTATTTATTTATTCATTCATTCATTCATTCATTCATTCATTCATTCATTCATTCATTCATTCATTCATTCATTCATTCATTCATTCATTCATTTATTCATTCATTTATTCATTTATTTGTGTATTCTTTACTTATTTTAACTTAGATATATTAAATAGTAGGAATCTACCTACTATTGTAATGTCATTTATTCATTCATTCATTCATTATTCATATTCATTGACATTCATTCATTCATTCATTCATTCATTCATTCATTCATTCATTCATTCATTCATTCATTCATTTCTTCATTTGCGTATTCCTTCCTCTATCTCTGGTGTTGGTGTGGGAAACAAGATAATAGACATTCATGTTATCTTGGCAATGCCTTTATTATTTTTATATTTTTCTTACGGGTTTTGTCAAGTTGAAAAAAATAAAAAAAATAGAGAAAAACTCGGTAGTGGGTGGTTGGATCAAGCCCCAACTCGGAATTTTTTTTCGAAATTTTGTATTTTTTGTGTTGTTTTTATGCTTCAAAAAAAAAAAAAAATGGAGGGTGGGTGTTGTCTGACAAATCCAAGTTTTTCTTGGATTTTTGGATATTTTTCAATTTGACAAGACCCCTTAATCGTAGTCATTTATAATATCGAAATACCCAGTTCTTTTTTTGGCAATGCAAATTAACATGATTTTAGTTGTGTATGCCATACTATGTATATTGTCAAATGATTTTAACAAATTAACAATCTTGTATATACATATACATGTGTCTCTTTTAAGGCAAATAAGTCTGTAATGACTTTTTTCTGTCAATAAAATACCTGTGTCTGGTCTGTCTGTCTGTCTGTCCGTCCGTCCGTCCGTCCGTCCGTCCGTCCGTCTGTCTGTCTGTCTGTCTGTCTGTCTGTCTGTCTGTCTGTCTGTCTGTCTGTCTGTCCTAATTTCAACTTAGCAAAATACATTGAATAGTGAGAATCCACCTTCTATTGAAATATCATTCCTTCATTCATTATTGACATTCATATCATTGATATTCATTCATTCGTTCACATTCTATCAGTTTAGTCAAACTTTTCCATGTGCCTTCCATCTATGGGCCAGGGCGGGGGCCCTAGGGTAGTGGTTAGCACCGCTGCCTTTCACGCCAGAGTCCGGGGCTCGGTTCCCGGTCTCGGCGGTTTGAAAGAAACAAAATTGTTTCTTCCCCATCCACGTGTGAAAGTTAGTATTGTGGGGGACCTCCGTGACCGAGAGGTAGCGTGCTCGGCCTCAGACCGCCAGGGCTCGAATTTCGAATCCTGTGTCTGGAGGACAGTGTCATCTCAATCATCTCACCATCCTCAGGAGGTTCTCCTGGCCCAGTTTAGCCTATATGTGCACAAAGGTGGCCTAAAGCCCGATTCATTTCATTTATCTATGGGCCATCAGCACACCACCTTGCGTGTTGGTGTCCTCCACTGTCGTGACAACATGGGTTTAATTAAAGCCATACTGATAATAAATGCTGCTGGTTTTTCCGGTAAAACACGACAGGGACGAAAATTAACTGTAAGATTAAGCTGCTCACACAGCTGATGTCTCCCCAATGCTGGCTTAATGCTGGGACAGCGTCTGCGACACTGGCTCAATTTTAAGCCAGCATCAGGTAATGTATGTTGTTTGTTGAGACTCTGCGCACGACACGTCAATCTGTCATTTTGTTAATATCGCATATTCGTGCATGCCATATTCCCGTCATTAACAGCTCCTTCAAGAAAACATGCAAAACTTCCTGGTTCTCCGGGTTCTTGTTCCTACTGGCAAAATAGGAACTTAAAATAAAAAGAGCAAAAGGAATAGAATACATTACCATATAACTAATCAGTGGCGATATTTTTAATGGGTGGTGGAATGACGAATGAGTCACAAGGAAGTCGGAATTCAAAATGTTTTCTATCAAATGACAATGTCAAAGCTAGAATTGCACGCTGAAGACGTTTAAACAGTTTAGAACACAATATATGCGTAAGTGAGTGAGTGAGTGAGTGAGTGAGTGAGTGAGTGAGTGAGTGAGTGAGTGAGTGAGTGAGTGAGTGAGTGAGTGAGTGAGTGAGTGAGTGAGTGAGTGAGTGAGTGAGTGAGTGAGTGAGTGAGTGAGTGAGTGAGAATCTCATGTACGTATTGTATAGATATTTCTGACCTCAGCGCTCTAATGGTCTCTGTCGAGGATATTTCAATACCCTTGCGTTTGAAGAGTCTCTGACATGGATACTGCCGGCCCTAGCAAGATAAGGTTTTCTGACTGGATAATGTCAGCCCTGGTGTTATAAGGGTCCCTGGCAAGGCCCTAGCGATATAATTATTTCTGCAAGCCGCTGCGACATAAGGATGTTTGGCAGGCCCTAGTGCTATGAAGGTTTCCGGGAGGCCGTAGCGCTTCTAGGGTCCCAGGCAGGCACCACAGCAAATCATAACACCAATAATAAACCTGCCACGTGAATGGACCTTACCGAAGACGTACTGTACAATTGGGTCTAATTGAAGACGGCCATAAGCCTCAGTAATACAAATAGCGACATTACGGGGACGGATAGGGGACTGACGCATTCTGGGAGCCAGGCACTCCTGGTATTAGACACACTGGTGCATTGTGGGGGAATAACCAATCAGATAATGAGGCTTTGTGGGAGTCAGACTTCCAATAAATACCATAAGTTGAATGTAGCATTTGAATCAATGATTCATCAACAAAAAAACAAATTTATATTTAGGAACTGAAGCATTTTTTGAGCAAGATGAAACACTGTATGTGACGTTCTTATAAAATATCGGCCACAATAAAAACAGTGCGCTGTGCAGATTTAATAGAAAATTATTCTTTAAACATTCCTAACAATTAATGTGTAGATCTGGTGCAATCCATGGGCACACGGCGTTGTTGCGTCGTTGAATCAACGTCATTTTGACGTTGTTTCAACGTCGCAACAACGCCGTGTGCCCATGTGGGTTAAGATCTGAAGTATTTGGCATCCGTGACCAGCAAACTGATGTTGGTTTAATGTTGGGCCAGCGTCGCGGACGGTGACCCAACAGTAAATCAGCATTGGACGAACGTTCCGTGTTTGCTGAGGAGTGTCTGCGAGGCGTGATTACGTTAGTACGGCCCAGCTCGCTAGGTGTCATGCTAATCTGGCCGTGATTTGTGTTGGACGTGTAGCGCCAGCTGGTGCCTTGTAAGTGAGACACAGACGGATGAAAACAGACGGAGGTAATGGAGCTAGATGAACCTTCATAACACCAGAGATAGTAAAAATAACACACCAAGCTATTACATCAATATATGGAGCAGGGACAGAATATTACTCTATTTCACCACATGTAGAAAACAAAGCAGATCAAATTTTCGACGGGTGCTGAGTTTGAATCTCGCTGCTCTTGACAACCTTAGGCCCGATGTCTGTATTCTGTGCGCACTTATGGAAACAAACAGTTATGACAACTGTTTAAATACATGGGATAATAAAATACGTAGCAATATCTTAGATATGTAGTATCAATTATTGCGCCTCTGAGCTCGATAAATTATTGAGCCTCTGAGCTCGATACGTTCCTGCGCCTCTGAGCTCGTTTAATTCCTGCGCCTCTGAGCTCGATCAATTCATTCGCCTCTGAGCTCGATCATTTCTTGCCCCAATGAGCTTGATCAAATTTCTGTGACTCTGAGCTCGATAAATTCCTGAGCCTGTGAGCTCGATCAATTCCTGCACCTCTGAGCTCGATCAACTCCCTCTAATAGTCTATAAATAACTTCCTTGGTATGATCTTGTGTAGTGTGAAGAAATCATGAAATTTGGTGCAGATTGATATACTTTTTTTATTTCTGATATAGTACAGTGGATTAAGAGATCTCTGGGCCTCTGAGCTCGATCAAGTATTGCCTATCTGAGCTTGATCAATTATTGTGCCTCTGAGCTACATCAATTATGGCGCCTCTGAGCACTATACCAATGCCTTGGACGCATTACATTATAATGTAAATGCTTGTATGAGTGAAGGTTTTACTATATATTTATATTTGTATTTAACTAGTACCCGTGTAATTACATGTAATTATTTCGTTTGTTAAATTATTTGAATTATTTAATTTAAAAACTGTTCACATGATTATTACTATTTTTGATGTTGCTACATGTATAGCAAAAAATATAAACAAAACAGGCTCAACCCCTTCGGGCGGTGACCGTCTTTAGACGTCAGAATCTGACATAGAACATAGACATGAAGGGAAATAGGAATGTGGAATTAAACCATGTAACTAATCCTTACAATATAAAACTATTGCCACACAGACTGTGAGCAGTGCTAAGCAGGATGTGAAAAAAAGGATTTAATTTGCCGTGATATCTTTGTTGGAGCCAGAAAACAACCCAGCAAACACCAGACAGTGACCCAGTCGCAGACGGTTGGACAGCATTGATCTAGCTATTGGTCATGTGTCTGTTGTTCATTCATTCATTCATTCATTCATTCATTCATTCATTCATTCATTCATTCATTTATTCATTCATTCATTCATTCATTCATTCATTCATTCATTCATTCATTCATTCATTCATTCATTCATTCATTCAATCATTATTCCTTCATTTGTGTATAGGCCTACCTTCCTTATTTCAACTTAGTAATGTAAATTAACTAGTGGGAATCTACCTTTATTCATTCAATCATTCATTCATTCGTTCTCATTCTATCAGTTTAGTCAAACTTTTTCACGTGCCTTCATCTCCCCATCTCTGGGCCATCAGCACACCACGTAGCGTGTTGGTGTCCTCCACTGTCGCGACAACATGGGTTTAATTAAAGCCATACTGATAATAAATGCTGCTTGTTTTTTCTGGTAAAACACGACGGGGACGAAAAATAACTGTAAGATTAAGCTGCTCACACAACTAGCGTCTCCCCAATGCTGGCTTAATGTTGGGCCAGCGTCAACGACGCTTGCCCAACATTAGGCCAGCATTGGGTAATGTATGTTGTTTGTTGAGACTCTGCGCAGGACACGTCAATCTGTCATTTTGTTAATATCGCATATTCGTGCAAGCCATATTTCCGTCATCAACAGCTCCTTCAAGAAAACATGCAAAACTTCCTGGTTCTCCGGGTTCTTATTCCTACTGGGAAAATAGAAACTAATAAAAAGAGCAAAAAGAATAGAATACATTACCATATTTCAACTAATCAGTGGTGATATTTTTAATGGGAGTCGAATATCAAATGAGCCACAAGGAAGTCGGAATTCAAAATTTTGCCCTATTCTATCAAATGACAATGTCATAGCTAGAATTGCACGCTGACGACGTTTGAACAGTTTGGAGCACAATATATGCACCGATTGAGTGAGTGAGTGAGTGAGTGAGTGAGTGAGTGAGTGAGTGAGTGAGTGAGTGAGTGAGTGAGTGAGTGAGTGAGTGAGTGAGTGAGTGAGTGAGTGAGTGAGTGAGTGAGTGAGTGAGTGAGTGAGTGAGTGAGTGAGTGAGTGACCTCGGAGCTCTAAGGGTCTCTGTCAGGGATAATATCAACCCTTGCGTTTGAAGGGTCTCCGACATGGATACTGCCGGCCCTAGCGAGATAAGGTTTTCTGACTAGATAATATCAGCCCTGGTGTTATAAGGGTCCCTGGCAAGGCCCTAGCGATATAATGATTTGTGCAAGCCGCAGCAACATAAAGGTGTCTGTCAGGCCCCAGCGACATAACGGTATCTGGAAGGCCCTAGCGCTTTTAGGGTCTCTGGCAGGCCCTAGCGATATAATGATTTCTGCAGGTCCCAGCGACATGTCTGGCAGTCCTTAGCCCTAGAAGGGTCCCTGGCAAGCCATAGCGCTTCTAGGGTCCCTGGCAGGCCCTACAGCTTCTAGGGTCTCTGGCAGGCCCTAGCGCTTCTGGGGTCCCTGGCAGGCCCTAGTGCTTCTAGGGTCCCTAGCAGGCACCACAGTAAATCATAACACCGATAATAAACCCTGACACGTAAATGGACCTTACCGAAGACGTACTGTACAATTGGGTCTAATTGAAGACGGCCATAAGCCTCAGTAATACAAATAGCGACATTACGGGGGACGGATAGGGCGCTGACGCATTCTGGGAGCCAATAACTCCTGGTATTAGACACACAGGTGCATTGTGGGGGAATAACAGATCAGATAATGAGGCATTGTGGGAAGCAGATTTGTAACGAGTACGATATGTTGAAATGAAAGACACATTTTGTAAACTAAATGAAAGACGCTGGTATTATTATAATGAAAACAGTGTGCCCAAAAAATTATTCAAAAATTATTCTTTGCAGCATTCCTAGAATTTAATGTGTAGATCTGGTGTAATAAATCACTTGTTCACTTGTAACCCATGGGCACACGACGTTGCTGCGACGTTTAATCAACGTCATTGACGTTGATTTAACGTCGCAACAACGGGTGTGCTCAAAGGTTAAGATATGAAGTATCTGGCATCCGTGACCAACAAACCAAGGCTGGTTTAATGGTGGTCCAGCGTCGCGGACGGTGGCCCAATATTAAACCAGCATTGGATAAACGTTCTGCGTTTGCTGAATCTACGAGGCGTGATTACGCTAGTACGGCCTAGCTCGCTAGGTGTCATGTTAATCTGGGCGTGATTAATTTTGTGGTGGACGTGTAGCGCCAGCTGGTGGCTTGTAAGTGAGACACGAGGCTCGTCTGTCTCCCACAAAAGCTGATTGGTAAAGGGAGAGGGGGTGGGGAAGAAACACTTGGAGTCTCGATCCTATTGCGGTGGCTCTCGTGTAGCTATTGCAGAAATGCGTCATGGAATGCGTTCTTCTTGAACATTGCAGAAACGAGCACAATTATCATGATTAAAGCATGTACATCATCATCATCAGCATTATTCAATGTATTTTTGACAAGTTGTATTAATTTTTTCTACCTGGATTTATTTTATATTTTTTACTTGCAGCTAAATATTAGTAAATTATGTCATCGATTTGTAATACTTTAAGTAAAGATACCCAAATCTGAGTATTCGAATAATCTAGATCAAGGGGCCCATCCCACTAAGAAATTTAAAATTAAGATCATCTTAACTTTCTTTTATTTGCATTGGAAATGTTAAGATGATCTTAACTGTCCTAATGCAAATAAGAGATAGGTAAAATGATCTCAATATTAAACATGTTTAGTGAGATGGGCCACAGATCACGAAGAAAACCAATCTATATCCCCCACCCCTATTACATATAGGTGCCAGGAGCAAACGAGCACAATAATCATGATTATATCATGTACATCACCATCATCAGCATTGCAAGTCAATGTTATTTTTGACATATAATATTACCATGTTGAACCATTATTTGTTTCATTATTTGTTTGATTTGCAGCTGAAATTTTTTATTTATTCATTCAAACTCATTTATACAGGGTAAAAACATTATTTGCCATTGGCTATTTTGCATATGTGCCCTATTTTATGACAAGCATTTGCATACAATATGAAAACACATATTTAAACAATAATTATTATATGTACAATAGTTACAATAACTAAAATAGAAGGTACATTAGACATTTTAGATCATAAGCCGATGTTTCATGCATTTAAGCTAATTAAATAGATTTACAAATGTACATACATGTACATTTATAGCAAAGTGTAAAAAAACATAAATGTAAAACTCCTACAAAAACCTATAAAAATTGGGGAAAGCGTTAAGACATGTTAAGAATATTATTAAATATATGTCATTGATTAGTAAAACTTCAAACAAATAAACCTAATCTGAATATTCGAATAGTCTCAAGATCCAGATCACAAAGAAAACCAAGCTCTAGCACCCCCACCCTTTCGACTCGATTCGTTCTCACACCACGTGTTTTTGCCTCCAAACGAGAATCATGGCAATTTGGCACGTGTCTCATTACGGGATGTTCGGACGACCAAAAACTGCTAAAAATGAACGAATAAATGACTGAATGATAGAATGAATCTAATAAAATAAAAATAAAAAACCTTTAGTCTGAGCTAAGGACATTGCTTCACTAAAAAAACACTTTTTTAAAAGTGCCACGTAAAAATGTGGGTAATATATAAATCAATTTATTATATGATACTTCTAACATTTAATGGTGATCACGTTGTACATGTTTTACTCCCAAATTATTCCACAGCTCAAGAACTAAGGCTGCTCAACCTTTTCAGCGCGAAGACCGACTTCATAGACGTCAGATTCTGACGTCTAAAGTCGATCCCCGCACTAAAAAAATAAAGAGGACGTATAGACATAGTAGACCCATAGCATAGGTGTTCAAAAAAAGCGGAAAGAGCTGACTAAGATGATGATTTCAAATTGAAAAAAATCTTGTTTTATATAAAAAGCGTTACCTTGCTGGTTCAATGTTCGCAGAGCTTCACCGATGCCGTAACAGCATTTCACATTTCTTTTTGACTAGCTCCTCACGTGTTTTATGATGTATGTTGGCTTTACTCTCTCAGAGATGAGACACACTGCTAACAGTTCCCTCATGGGACCATATATTATCTGCTAGGAGCATGCATTAGTTGCTAGGAGCATACAATATCTGGTGAATTACGGAAAAAACGTGATGAAAACAGACGGAGGTGATGGAGCAAGATGAACCTCTTTTACCAGAGATAGTAAACATATCACACTAAGCTATTATATCACTGATTCACCATATGTAGTAGAGACGGAACACTAATCTATTCCACCACACGTATGTTGGTTTAACGCTAACAGCGCAGAAATATTTGTTATAACCAATGGTGACCAAATGTTTTTGTTCATAATTTAAAATCAGATTAAATGTCTTAGCTAGATCTTCCCGCTTTATTTGATTACCTATGGTATGGGTCTACGGTCATTATAAATATTTATTCTTTCACTGCGGGTATCATCTTTAGACGTTAGAATCTGACGTCTATAGATAGTCAGATTCTGACGTTTATAGACGGTGCCAGCGCTGAAAGAAGGGTTTATGTTTAAATATTAAAAACAAATTCAAGTGTTAAAAAAATAAATCAGTTAACTTAGCAATAGCGAGTAAAGGGGAAAATTGACCTGATAAGCCTCTGGACCAGCCCGCCAAACACGACACGTTGGCCTAATGCTGGGATAAGTCAGTCAGTCAGTCAGTCAGTCAGTCAGTCAGTCAGTCAGTCAGTCAGTCAGACAGTCAGTCAGTCAGTCAGTCAGTCAGTCAGTCAGTCAGTCAGTCGGTCAGTCAATCAATTAATCAACAACTCAAATATCCATTCAATCAACTCTAAACAAACATACAATCAACTCAACTATCGAACAAATAAAAAAATAAACCGACATACTAGCAAATTAGTGAAGCAGTGAAATAAATCAAATAGATATAAATAGATATACCAAAGAATACATATAGCACCATGGTGTTATGTATATACCTTGATATACCTTAATATGTAAGTATACCAATGACATATACAAACGCTTTCAGCGTTACATCAATACTAGATGTTTGGACTTAACTAATGGGCCATTTATCTGGTGAATTTTATTTTTTCTTCCCAATTTCAATATAATAATCACGAACCAGACCCACAGGACAAGACAAAATTTGACTTTAGGTGACGAAAACAACAACCAAGCCTGTTACTAAATCTAATCATGAAACCACAGGTAGAAATGCGTGCATTGGGACCACTAAGGCACTTGAATGTTTTTATGTGGATAAAATTGACATTGATTGTCGTGAACATGGGGATGCTGATCCGCTTTATGGCATGTCGTAAAAGTAATAGTAGTGCGTGCAGCCCCCCTGATCTTCTACACCAGTCCACCTGGGGACGGGGTTTATTTGCCACATCCGATAATCCCATTCAAAAACATACCCCCATCTCCCTTGACTTTACTGCTGGTCGATATTATATGACTTACACAAATATTGTGCCGTAATCCACCATTGGTACGGTGGTGGGGCAATGTCTGCGACATTGGGCCACCACTATGCCAATGTTGGATTGATGTTTCACGTAATTCCCTGCTGGATTCATTGGGTGCATTAGTCAGCTCCTCGGAGTGATTGTCCTAAGTGATTTACGTGAGGTGGCACGATCATCATGGTCTTTGTGAACCAGTCTATTTGTCTATTTGTATTATGTATATCACAGTGAGTTGTGTCAAGGAGAAAGAACGAAATTCAATAGAATCGTAGATCTGAATGTACGAGGCGCGAAGCGCCGAGTATATTCGGATGTACAAATATATTGTAATTGAGTTCTTTATTCAACTTAAAATACCCAGAATATGTGCAATTGCTCCAAGATTTGATATAGAAAACCTCAATTTCCCTGGTAGCATGGGTAAACCATGAAATATTAGACCTGCAGTTTCGTGGTTAAATCCGTATATTGTATCCGACCTGACCAGTACATTATAACACTAGAGTCGTAGATTCGAATAGACTGTTTTGATAATAGACGGACGTCACGGGTGTATTTTACCTCTAGTCTATGATAACTACTTTGCCTCAGACTTTTCCTGAGTGTTTTTGTTATTGAGGATTAGAGCGGCAGATACCGTACATCAAATATCAAACTGACAACGGCAACTTTCAAATGTTTTTACTAACTGTAATTTGTTAGCGAGAAAAAACTTGAAGTTTGTATAGATTATAATTAATATAAGGTGGGGAAATTTGCCATATAGTTTAAATATTTAATTTACACAATTGCTACAAGCTGTCC
>OZ024908.1:2420016-2437516 GCA_964017125.1 Flabesymbios commensalis
CAGTGATCTGAACTGTTCAAATGCCTGGAGTGTGCCGTATAGTCTACGGTAGGCCTATATAAACAATCCTTGAAGTCATCCGATAGGGCTAATAATAATAATAATAATAATAATAATAATAATAATAACAATAATAATAATAATAATAATAATAATAATAATAATAATAAAATAATAATAATAATAATAATAATAATAATAATAATAATAATAATAATAATAATAATAATAATAATAATAATAATAATAATAATAATAATAATAATAATATAATAATAATAATAATAATAATAATAATAATAATAATAATAATAATAATAATAATAATAATAATAATAATAATAATAATAATAATAATAATAATAATAATAATAATAATAATAATAATAATAATAATAATAATAATAATAATAATAATAATAATAATAATAAATAATAATAATAATAATAATAATAATAATAATAATAATAATAATAATAATAATAATAATAATAATAATAATAATAATAATAATAATAATAATAATAATAATAATAATAATAATAATAATAATAATAATAATAATAATAATAATAATAATAATAATAATAATAATGACAATAATAATAATAATAATAATAATAATAATAATAATAATAATAATAATAATAATAATAATAATAATAATAATAATAATAATAATAATAATAATAATAATAATAATAATAATAATAATAATAATAATAATAATAATAATAATAATAATAGTAATAGTAATAGTAATAGTAATAGTAATAATAATAATAATAATAATAATAATAATAATAATAATAATAATAATAATAATAATAATAATAATAATAATAATAATAATAATAATAATAATATTAATAATAATAATAATAATAATAATAATAATAATAATAATAATAATAATAATAATAATAATAATAATAATAATAATAATAATAAAAATAAAAATAATAATAATAATAATAATAATAATAATAATAATAATAATAATAATAATAATAATAATAATAATAATAATAATAATAATAATAATAATAATAATAATAATAATAATAATAATATTTTCTTCTAAAGTTTTTTTAATGTACAAGTTCTTGAATTTGGTAAGTATTTCTAAAGATTTTATGTTTTCTGATAAGGCATTCCATATAATTACGCCCGAGTATGATAAGGATTTATTATGTGTTCTAGGAACGAATAATTTTTATTGGCTGAAGATCTGAGTGAATAATTCGGGCATAGTCCCGCCTTCGGGATATTGCCATGATTGTGCAGACAACGACGTTAGGCTTCATTCACCTCTTTAACTTCTGGCACTACGGCTTTAGCATGAGTTCAGGATGCAAATGTTATTCATTTTTCATGCAAAAAAAAAAGGGAAATAGAGCACGTCTTCAATGAATAAGGCGTTCGCCTAAAAGCTCACACCTTATTACTTTAACTAGTACTGTATTTTCCCATATCGCACTAGGAAGAACAGCATTTTCGTTTTTTTATATTTCCTAGCACAGCACTAATTAGGGATATTTTTAAGAATAAAATATGCAATAACTGCTTACTTTTGAAAACAACAGTTACTGCTATTTGTAGGATAGTTCAAAGTAAGAACGCACAGCTGTAGAATGAGTGAGTTCTGGATGGCTTGCGTATATACACTGTACATTTCTCAAAACAGTTTATATGTGTGGAGTGTGCCGTGCTTTCTATGTTACATAAAAAACATTGAAGTCATTCGATAAGAGTAAGGCATAATTTCGACTTCGGTTTTCCTTCTGTCGCGATATTGCCCTGAATGTGTAGAAGGCGACGTTGACACTTTCAGTGCGGGGACAGTCTTTATACATCAGAATCTGACGTATGTAGACGTCAGATTCTGATGTATAAAGACTGTCCCGAACTGAAAGAATTAAAATAATTATAATGACTGTAGACCCATAACATGGCGTATTCAAATGAAGCAGAAAGAGATAAGTAAGACGTTAATGATGATTACAATTGAAGAAAAAACCTTCAGTCTCCATGGTTTAACCCTTTAGCCGCCAAATTATTCAATTTGAATTTTCACCCGCTTGAAGTTGTGTCTCGCTGACGCGATCCACAACTTCAAGTGAGTGAAAATTATTCAGATTTGACAAAATGGAGGTCAACTCTTTTCAAATCTTGCTGGTTGATGTCACATCTTATCTTTTACATACTTAACATGTGGTACTTAATGTGCTAATAAAAAATGAAAACCCGAATATATCCGGCACCGGCGGTTAAAGGGTTGAACATAAATATTTAAGCGTTGATTGGGAAACAGTCACTCCATTCAATTCAGGTAGTACGCATGTAGAATGAGTGATTTCTGGATGGATTCAGTCGACCAGATGGGCGGAGAGCAATCAGTCAGTGTGCGGCAGATCTAACTGGTCGGGACGTCACACCCACTATCACTCTCTCACACTCTCCCTCTTAACCACTTAACCGCCTGTCCCGATTATATTTGGTTTTTACCTTTTGATTAGCATATTAAATACCAGCTTTTGAACATATTAGAGATATAACTTGACAAAAATCAGCAAGATTTGGAAATAATTTACCTCCATTTGATCAAATCTAAACAATTTTCACTGTTGTGGATCGAGTCAGCGAGACGCAACTTCAAGTAGGTGAAATTAGAATTAAATAATTTTGAGGTTAGGGTTAGGTTAGGTTTATTAGCGATGAATTCATTTTATGAAACCTTGAGGCCAAAGGGATTTATTCAATTTGAAATCGTCATAAATGTCTTTCCGATTCATTTGAATACCTATGTTATGGGTTTACGAACATTAGAAATAGTTTCACTCTTACAACGCGGGGAGCGAATTTAGTCGTCATAATTTGACGTCTATAGACGTCAGATTCTGACGTCTAAAGTCGATCCCCACACTGTAGGAGTTAAAGTGCTAACTCTCCCAACACCCCGTAAATTAGCAAATGTGACGCTGACAATGCCTGAGACTGGATGGAATCAATAAGATGATGTACTGACAATGCGGGATCCTTAACAGCCGTGGACGAGTGGATGATACTATCACAATGGGATTTGTGTGATAAATATAAAACAAAATAAAGATGATGCTGTAGCTTTGACTGTCCATGATGCTTTATTATACAAGTATCCATAAGATTGACATGTCTAAGATGACATGGAGTGCAGCCGTTCTCGACGTCCTATGATGACAAGTGAGGTAGGGACTGACTGGGCGGGAAGAGTGAAACATGACCTTTATGTCCGGAACATGGGTTCCAAATGTATCCAATCACACACTCCCTACCCAGAATTCAACTATACCGGGAACTTTAACAGACAACAAGTTGTGTTAGTTTTACTGATAGTTTAACATAGAAAAGAGATGATAAATAACTAAGTGTTTAACTTTGAAAAATAAAACTTATATCGTCGTCTTCAGTACGACACATGCTTTCGGTCCATATGAAACTTGTAGTTAAAGTGACTTTCAGAAAAGTGTAAGAAATATAAAATTAATTCATATTTTGATCAACTGGCAAAAAAACGCTTATTATTAAAAAGTTAGCAAAGCTAGTGTTCCTAGACTGTCACTAGACATGGTAAATACTTTACAGAAAAATCAGGTATAAAAGAGAAATAGGTAACGTTAATTATTTACTTATATAAAGGAAAGTAGCAAACTCAACAAACAATGCCAAAGTCTCTGACCACCATGAATGATAGAGAGAAAAGAGTAAAAATAAGTGTACCAGAAAAGGGGTAGGGTGTACAGGTCACAGAGTAACATGGTAGCGGACTCACCGCTAGGTGGTACCTCTGTATAGGGCGATCCATATAGATCCAGAATCCCGGCAGCAGTGTATAGCTAACTGCCGTCTTGACGATAATACGCATATATCTTGAACTCGTCTGTTGTGGAGTCCAGCAAAAGGATACGTTGACACAATGCTGGGCTAATGTTCGCCATTAGTTAAATAGTCTTCAGCCAGGTAAAATCCCCACCTTAGCATCAAGGTTAGCAAAAGTTTGGTTTCTCATTGAACAAATATGATTAATTACCACTCACTTGAAGTTTCGGGTCGCGCTAGCGAAACACATCTTCAAGTGAGTGAAAATTCAGATAACCGGTAAGGCCACTTTGTTTAATATCTCTGTTTTAGATCAGAAAAAAATCAAAATATAATGAGAGATTTTAAGAAAAAAAAACATTGAACATATTTTTGGAAAAGTTAATGAGGGCGACCAAATAAAACAAATTGGTCATATATTTGGAAAAGTTAATGAGGGCGACAAAATAAAAAAAAAATGTGACCTATTTAAAAAAAAAAATAATGAGGGCGACGAAAAAATCAGCAAAAAAAATATAGCCGGAAAAATATTTTTTATCTCTCGAAATAAACTTGTTTTTTTCGAAATGTTTTTTTTATCTTTCGAAATTGACTGTTTTTTTTCCGAAAATCGGCAACAATCTAATGCGCGCGCTGGGCAGAAAAAACACATGTTTTTTTTGGTAATGCGCGGCCTAAATCTAATGCGAGCGCTCATCTGAAACAGAGAAAAATGGTGGCCTAGAGAGTCAGCATTGTAATATTATGCCCTGGGTAATATGACATCACTGTGGTAATTAAGAGATTATGTAATTAAGGTGTTTTTGTCTGTGTCATAAACAGGTAGTATTTTAAAATTGTGTAGTCTTTTTGTCACACATCGCAATCGTTCAGCCACCCAACACTCTGCTGTCATGGTGATATATCTCAAGACGACAAAGACGAGCAAGAAAATAAAAACATCCACTTAATGAAATACATGACACGAATTAAAGACGGCTATTGTGTCATGAAATGAAGAAGATAGAGAAGATGAATGGGGAATAAAGAACAGAATTAAATATTCAATCGTCTGCCTCCCCATCCATTAAATGAAAAGACAAGAGTGAGTTGTAGTCCATAATGAATTAATTAATTGATTAGTTCAGTTATTTGTTAGTTCTTTCACTGTATTTCACTGTATTTCACTGTATATCAATTAGTTCGTCCGTTCATTCATTCGCCCATTACTATTATTTTCATTAATTAACCCGTTTATACAATGTATCTTCCTTTCATTCATTCATTCATTCTTTCATTCTTTTTTTAGCTCATCAGTTTGTTCGTCAGTCAAGTAGAGTTGATGTCAGTCATCTACCTTTCTAACTTAATTTCTTCATTCATTCGTTACTTCACCTATTCATTTATTTATTTATTTATTCATTTATTATTTATTTATTTATTTATTTATTTATTTATTTATTTATTTATTTATTTATTTATTTATTTATTTATTTATTTATTTATTTATTTATTTATTTATTTATTTATTTATTTATTTATTTATTTATTTATTTATTTATTTATTTATTTATTTATTTATTTATTTATTTATTTATTTATTTATTTATTTATTTATTTATTTATTTATTTATTTATTTATTTATTTATTTATTTATTTATTTATTTATTTATTTATCTATTTATTTATTTATTTATTTATTTATTTATTTATTTATTTATTTATTTATTTATTTATTTATTTATTTATTTATTTATTTATTTATTTATTTATTTATTTATTTATTTATTTATTTATTTATTTATTTATTTATTTATTTATTTATTTATCTATTTATTTATTTATTTATCTATTTATTTATTTATTTATTTATTTATTTATTTATTTATTTATTCATTTATTTATTCATTCATTTATTTATTTATTTATTTATTTATTTATTTATTTATTTATTCATTTATTCATTTATTCATTTATTCATTTATTCATTTATTCATTTATTCATTTCTTTATTTATTCATTTATTTATTTATTCATTTATTCATTTATTCATTTATTCATTTATTCATTTATTCATTTATTTATTTATTCATTTATTCATTCATTGAATATTACCTTTGTAATATAATTCCTCCATTCCTTCATATCCATTCATTCAAATTAATTCATTCTCTCTCACTATTTCAACTTAGTACAGTAGATCAAATAGTGGGCATAAAGCTTTGTATTACGTTATTCCTTCACATTCATTCTTTTTTTTTTAATTATTTCATTCATTTATTCATTCATTCATTCATTCATTCATTCATTCATTCATTCATTCATTCATTCATTCATTCATTCATTCATTCATTCATTCATTCATTCATTTATTTATTTATTCATTCATTCATTCATTCATTCATTCATTCATTCATTCATTCATTTATTCATTCATTTATTCATTCATTTATTCATTTATTTGTGTATTCCTTACTTATTTTAACTTAGATATATTGAATAGTAGGAATCTACCTACTATTGTAATGTCATTTATTCATTCATTCATTATTCATTCATTCATTCATTCATTCATTCATTCATTCATTCAATCATTCATTCATTCATTTCTTCATTTGTGTATTCCTTTTTTGAAATTTTGTATTTTTTGTGTTTTTTTGTGTTGTTTTTATGTTTCAAAAAAAATTAAAAATTGGAGGGTGGGTGGGGTCTGACCAATCCAAGTTTTTCTCGGATTTTTAGATATTTTTCAATTTGACAAGACCCCTTAATTGTAGTCATTTATGATATCGAAATACCCAGTTCTTATTTTGGCAATGCAACTTAACATGATTTTAGTTGTGTATGTCATACTATGTATATTGGCATATGATTTTAACAAATTAACAATCTTGTATATACATGTACATGTGTCTCTTTCAATTTTAAGACAAATAAGTCTGTAATGACTTTTTTCTGTCAATAAAAAACCTGTCTGTCTGTCAGTCTGTCTGTCTGTCTGTCTGTCTTTCTGTCTGTCTGTCTGTCTGTCTGTCTGTCTGTCTGTCTGTCTGTCTGTCTGTCTGTCTGTCTGTCTGTCTGTCTGTCTGTCTGTCTGTCTGTCTGTCTGTCTGTCTGTCTGTCTGTCTGTCTGTCTGTCTGTCCTTATTTCAACTTGGTAAAATACATTGAATAGTGAGAATCCACCTTCTATTGAAATATCATTCCTTCATTCATTATTCACATTCATATCATTGATATTCATTCATTCGTTCACATTCTATCAGTTTAGTAAAACTTTTCCATGTGCCCTGATCTCCCCATCTCTGGGCCACCACCACACCACTTTGCGTGTTGGTGTCCTCCACTGTCGTGACAACATGGGTTTAATTAAAGCCACACTGATAATAAATGCTGCTGGTTTTTTCTGGTAAGACACGACAGGGACAAAAACTAACTGTAAGATTAAGCTGCTTACACAGCTGATGTCTCCCCAATGCTGGCTTAATGCTGGGCCAGCGTCTGCGACACTGGCTCAACTTTAAGCCAGCATCAGGTAATGTATGTAGTTTGTTGAGACTCTGCGCACGACACGTCAATCTGTCATTTTGTTAATATCGCATATTCGTGCATGCCATATTTCCGTCATTAACAGCTCCTTCAAGAAAACATGCAAAACTTCCTGGTTCTCCAGGTTCTTGTTCCTAATAGAAACTTAAAATAAAAAGAGCAAAAGGGATAGAATACATTACCATATTTCAACTAATCAGTGGTGATATTTTTAATGGGTGATGGAATGTCGAATGAGCCACAAGGAAGTCGGAATTCAAAATGTTTTTTATCAAATGACAATGTCATAGCTAGAATTGCACGCTGAAGACGTTTGAACAGTTTGGAACACAATATATGCGTGAGTGAGTGAGTGAGTGAGTGAGTGAGTGAGTGAGTGAGTGAGTGAGTGAGTGAGTGAGTGAGTGAGTGAGTGAGTGAGTGAGTGAGTGAGTGAGTGAGTGAGTGAGTGAGTGAGTGAGTGAGTGAGTGAGTGAGTGAGTGAGTGAGTGAGTGAGTGAGTGAGTGAGTGAGTGAGTGAGTGAGTGAGTGAGTGAGTGAGTGAGTGAGTGAGTGAGTGAGTGAGTGAGTGAGTGAGTGAGTGAGTGAGTGAGTGAGTGAGTGAGTGAGTGAGTGAGAATCTCATGTACGTATTGTATAGATATTTTTGACCTCAGCGCTCTAATGGTCTCTGTCGAAGATATTTAATTAACCCTTGCGTTTGAAGGGTCTCTGACATGGGTACTGCCGGCCCTAGCAAGATAAGGTTTTCTGACTAGATAATATCAGCCCTGGTGTTATAAGGGTCCCTGGCAAGGCCCTAGCGATATAATGATTTCTGCAAGCCGCTGCGACATAAGGATGTCTGGCAGGCCCTAGTGCTATAAAGGTTTCCGGCAGGCCCTAGAGCTTCTAGGGTCCCAGGCAGGCACCATAGTAAATCATATCACCAATAATAAACCTGCCACGTGAATGGACCTTACCGAAGACGTACTGTACAATTGGGTCTAATTGAAGACGGCCATAAGCCTCAGTAATACAAATAGCGACATTACAGGTGGCGGATAGGGGACTGACGCATTCTGGGAGCGAGACACTCCTGGTATTAGACACACTGGTGCATTGTGGGGGAATAACCAATCAGATAATGAGGCTTTGTGGGAATCAGACTTCCAATAAATACCATAAGTTGAATGTAGCATTTGAATCAATGATTCATCAACAAAAAAAAACAAATTTATATTTAGGAACTGAAGCATTTTTTGAGCAAGATGAAACACTGTATGTGACGTTCTGATAAAATATCGGCCACAATAAAAACAGTGCGCTGTGCAGATTTAATAGAAAATTATTCTTTAAAACATTCCTAACAATTATTGTGTGGATCTGGTGCAATCCATGGGCACACGACGTTGTTGCGACGTTGAATCAACGTCATTTTGACGTTGTTTCAAGGAATCAACGTCATTTTGACGTTGTTTCAACGTCGCAACAACGCCGTGTGCCCATGTGGGTTAAGATATGAAGTATTTGGCATAGCATCCGTGACCAGCAAACCGATGTTGGTTTAATGTTGGGCCAGCATCGCAGACGGTGACCCAACAGTAAATCAGCCTTGGACAAACGTTCCGTGTTTGCTGAGGAATGTCTGCGAGGCGTGATTACGTTAGTACGGCCCAGCTCGCTAGGTGTCATGTTAATCTGGCCGTGATTTGTGCTGGACGTGTAGCGCCAGCTGGTGCCTTGTAAGTGAGACACTGACGGATGAAAACAGGCGGAGGTAATGGAGCTAGATGAACCTCCATAGCACCAGAGATAGTTAAAATAACACACCAAGCTATTACATCAATATATGGAGCAGGGACAGAATATTATTCTATTCCACCACATGTAGAAAACAAAGCAGATCAAATTTTCGGCGGGTGCTGAGTTTGAATCTCGCTGCTCTTGACAACCTTAGGTTCGATGCCTGTATTCTTTGCGCACTTATGGAAACAAACAGTTATGACAACTGTTTAAATACATGGGATGATAAAATACGTAGCAATATCTTAGATATGCAGTAACGATTATTGTGCCTCTGAGCTCGATAAATTGTTGAGTTTCTGAGCTCCATACATTCCTGCGCCTCTGAGCTCGATTAATTCCTGCGCCTCTGAGCTCGATCAATTCCTTCGCCTCTGAGCTCGATCATTTCTTGCCCCCAATGAGCTCGATCAAATTTCTGTGACTCTGAGCTCGATAAATTCCTGAGCCTGTGAGCTCGACCAATTCCTGCACCTCTGAGCTCGATCAACTCCCTCTAATAGTCTATAGATAACCTCCTTGGTATGATCTTGTTTCACGAAATTTGGTGCAGATTGATATACTTTTTTTATTTCTGATATAGTACAGTGGATTAGGAGATCTCTGGGCCTCTAAGCTCGGTCAAGTATTGCCTATCTGAGCTTGATTAATTATTGTGCCTCTGAGCTACATCAATTATTGCGCCTCTGAGCACTATACCAATGTATTGGCCGCATTACATTATAATGTAAATGCTTGTATGACTGAAGGTTTTACTATATATTTATATTTGTATTTAACTAGTACCCGTGTAATTACATGTAATTATTTCGATTGTTAAATTATTTAAATTATTTAATTTAAAAACTGTTCACATGATTATTACTATTTTTGATGTTGCTACATGTATAACAAAAAATATAAACAAAACAGGCTTTAGACGTCTTTAGACGTCAGAATCTGACATAGAACATAGACATGAAGGGAAATGGGAATGTGGAATTAAACCATGTAACTAATTCCTACAATATAAAACTATTGCAACACAGACTGTGAGCAGGATGTGAAAAAAGGGATTCAATTTGCCGTGAGATCTGTGTTGGATCCAGAAAACAACCCAGCAAACACGAGACAGTGACCCTGTCGCAGACGGTTGGAAAACATTGATCTAGCAATTGGTCATGTGTCTGTTGTTCATTCATTCATTCATTCATTCATTCATTCATTCATTCATTCATTCATTCATTCATTCATTCATTCATTCATTCATTCATTCATTCATTCATTCAATAATTTATTCCTTCATTTGTGTATAGGCCTACCTTCCTTATTTCAACTTAGTAAAGTAAATTAACCAGTGGTAATCTACCTTCTAATGTAATGTCATTCCTTCATTCATCATTCACATTCACTGTCATTCATTTATTCATTCAATCATTCATTCATTCGTTCTCATTCTATCTGTTTAGTCAAACCCTTTCACGTGCCTTCATCTCCCCACCACTGGGCCATCACAACACCACGTTGCGTGTTGGTGTCCTCCACTGTCGTCACAACATGGGTTTAATTAAAGCCACACTGATAATAAATGCTGCTGGTTTTTCTGGTAAAACACGACGGGGACGAAAACCAGCTGTAAGATTAAGCTGCTCACACAGCTAATTTTCCCCCAATGCTGGGTTTATTTTGGACCAAGGTCTGCGACGCTGGCCCAACATTAGGCCAGCATTGGGTAATGTATGTAGTTTGTTAAGACATGGAATACATTAGCATATTGTAACAATGGTGTGTTTATAGTTAATGGGTGGTAAAATGTGAAAAACACACAACGAAGCTTGATTTTAGAATTTTGTCCTATTCTATCTAAGGAGTGGGGAGGGGTAGCATTCAATCTCCAGGGGGAGGTCTAGAATATTGAAAAAAAAAATTCGAGCGGAATCTGCATAAAATAAATTATTTTTTTGAAGAACTGTTCTATATACATAAACATGTAATAAATTAGAAATTTCCAGTGCGTCGTTGAGCAGGGTTGAAATATAAACTTGTCCGTGAGAAAAAGTCCCCCCCCCCCCCTGGAGATTGAATGGTGACTACCTATTCACAGTAAGACACTCCAGACCTTTGAACAGTCTCTTTCATGGAGATTATAGAATCTGGCGTCTGAAGGGTCTCTGATATGGATATTGCCGGTTCCAGATGTATAAGGGTGTCTGGCAGGCCCTAGCAATATGAAGGTTTCCGACTGGCGTTCTCTACCAATATACGGTTTTTTGGCAGGCCCTAGCAATATAAAGATTTCTGGCTGGCCCTAGCAATAAAATGGTGTCTGGCAGGCCCGAGCAATATAAGGGTGTCTGGCAGGCCCTAGCTCTATACGGGTTTCTGGAAGGCCCTAGCGTTATAAGGGTCCCTGGCAGTCCCTAGCGCTTCTAGGGTCCCTGTCAGCCCCTAGCGCTTCTAGGGTTTCTGGCAGGCTCTAGCTCTTCTAGGGTTTCTGGCAGGCCCTAGCGCTTCTAGGGTCCCTGGCAGGCCCTAGCGCTTCTAGGGTCCCTGTCAGCCCCTAGCGCTTCTAGGGTTTCTGGCAGGCTCTAGCTCTTCTAGGGTTTCTGGCAGGCCCTAGCGCTTCTAGAGTCCCTGGCAGGCCCTAGCGCTTCTAGGGTCCCTGACAGGCCCTAGCGCTTCTAGGGTCCCTGACAGGCCCTAGCGCTTCTAGGGTTTCTGGCAGGCTCTAGCTCTTCTAGGGTTTCTGGCAGGCCCTAGCGCTTCTAGAGTCCCTGGCAGGCCCTAGCGCTTCTAGGGTCCCTGACAGGCCCTAGCGCTTCTAGGGTCCCTGCAAGGCCCTAGCGCTTCCAGGGTCCCTGCAAGGCCCTAGCGATATAATGATTTCTGCAAGCCGCAGCAACATAAGGGTGTCTGGCAGGCCCTAGTGCTATAAAGGTTTCCGGCAGGCCCTAGCGCTTCTAGGGTCCCTAACAGGCACCACAGTAAATCATAACACCAATAATAAACCTGCCACGTGAATGGACCTTACCGAAGACGTACTGTTCAACTGGGTCTAATTCAAGACGGCCATAAGCCCCAGTAATACAAATAGCGACATTACGGGAGACGGATAGGGAGCTGACGCATTCTGGGAGCCAATAACTCCTGGTATTAGACACACTGGTGCATTGTGGGGGAGTAACAGATCTGATAATGAGGCATAGCGAAAACCAGATTTGTAACGAATACGATATGTGGAATGTAACATTTGAATTTATGATCAATCAACACAAAACCAGGATTATAGCTAGTGGTGTTTGGTCAGTAACTGAAGCATTTTGTGAAAGACGCTGGCCTTATTATAAAATACAGGCCATAATTATTCTTAGCCACATTCCTAGAATTGAATGTGTAGATCTGGTGTAATAAATCACTTGTTCACTTGTAACCGACTGGGCACACGAAGCTGTTGCAACAAACACGACGTTAAATCAACGTCATTGACGTTGATTCTACGTCGTGACACCGCCATGTGCCCATGGGTTAAGATATGAAGTATCTGGCATTTGTGACAGTCAAGCCAGCATCGAATGAACGTTCCACTTTTGCTGAGGAGTATCTCCAAAGCGTGATTACGTTAGTATGGCCCAGCTCGCTGGGTGTCATGTTAATCTGTCAGTGATTTGTGTTGGACGTGTAGCGCCAGCTGGTGGCTTGTAAGTGAGACACGAGGCTCGTCTGTCTCCCACAAAAGCTGGTTGGTGAAGGGGGAGGGGGTGGGGAAGAAACACTTTGAGTCTCGATCCTATTGCGGTGGCTCTCGTGTAGCTATTGCAGAGATGCGTCATGAAATGCGTTATCCTTGAACATTGCAGAAACGAGCACAATTATCATGATTATATCATCTACATCACCATCAGCAGCATTGCATGCCATTGGCTATTTTGCATATGTGCCCTGAATTATGACAAGCATTTGCATAAAATATGAAAACAATAATTATCATATGTACAATAGTTACAATAACTCAAATAGAAGGTACAGTAGATATTTTAGATCATAATAAGATGATATATGCATTTAAATTAATTGAATAGGTTTACAAATGTATATACATGTACATTTATAGCAAAGTGTAAAGAAAAGAAAACACAAATGTCCCGCACTAAAACTCCTACAAAAACCTACAAAAATTGGACAAAGTGTTAAGACATGTTAAGAATATTATTAAATATATGTCATTGATTTGTAAAACTTCAAACATATAAACCTAATCTGAATATTCGAATAATCTGAAGATCCAGATCATAAATTGAAACACACCACTGCATTATTTTCTTTGTCCGACCACTACATTTCAAGCCGGGAAAGGAGAGTTATTGTTGATCATGTACAGACCAATCATCATGGTAGGCCTATGAACTATAATCAGTCATGTGTGACCGAGCCGGTAATTATGAGGGATCCTCATTATGGTCGGATGTGTTTTAAGTCGGTTAAAACCCTACTAACTCTACATCCTAAGCTGTGGAAAAGGCCTCGGCAGTCGGCCTCGGCCTTTTCCACAGCTAAGAATGTAGAGATCCTGGGGCTTTATCCTATACGAAAACCAAGCTCTACCCCCCCCCTTCCGGATATCTCGTCTTGTCTCATTCTCACACCATGTGAATTTGCCGCCAAACGAGAATGGTAAACATGGCAATTTGGCACGTGTCTGATTACGGGATGTTCGGACGACCAAAAACTGCTAAAATTGAACGAATAAATTACTGAAATAATGATAGAATGAATCCATTAAGATAAAAATACATAACAGCCTACGGTCTGAGCTAATGACATTGATTCACTAAAAAACATTATTTCAAAAGTGACACGTAAGAATGCAGATAATATATAGATCAAGTTACAAGATATTTCTTCTAACATTTGATAGTGATCCCGTTTCACATGGTTTACTCCCAAATTATTCCACAGCTCAAGATGCCAGAGCTAAGGCTACTGACTTAACCTCTTCAGCGCGGGGACCGACTTCATAGACGTCAAAATCTGACGTCTAAAGTCGATCCCTGCACTGAAAGATATAAAAAAAAATGCATAGGTGTTCAAATAAAACGGAAAGAGCTGACTAAGACATTTATGATGATTTCGAATTGAAATAAAGCTACCTTGGTTTATATAAAAAAACATTTCAGTTGGCAGAGCATCACCGATGCCGTAACAGCATTTCACATTCCTTTTTGACTAGTTTCTCACGTGTTTTATGATGTATGGTGGCTTTACACCAAGAGGCGGGATACACGGCTAACAGATCCCACATGGGAGCATGCATTATCTGCTAGGATCATACATTATCTGGTGAATTACTGAGAATACGTGATGAAAACAGACGCAGGTAACGGAGCTAGATGAACCTCTATTACCAGAGATATTAAACATATCACACTAAGTTATTATATCACTGAGTCACTATATGAAACAGAGAGGGAACACTAATCTATTCCACCACACGTAGAAAACACAGCAGATAAAGTTTTCTGCGAGTACTGAGTTTGGATCTCGCTGCTCTTGACAACCTTAGGCCTGATGTTTGTATTATGTGCACACTTATGGAAATAAAAAGTGACGACAAATACATGGGATGATAAAATACGTAGCAATATCCTAGATATGTAGTATCAATTATTGCGCATCTTAGCTCCACAAATTGTTTCTCTAAAACTATCCAGAAAACAACCCAGCAAACACCAGACAGTGACCTCAGACGGGTGGCCAACATTGAGACAGCAATTGGTCATGTGTCTCTTGTTAGTTAGGATTAACCCTTTCATTGCTGGGATCGTCTTTAGACGTCAGATTCTGACGTCTAAAGACGACCACCGCACTGAAAGAATTAAATAAATTATAATGGCATAGACAAATAAAATTGGTATTCAAATGAATCAGAAAGAACAAACTAAGACATTTATAATGATAGCAAACTAAAGAAACCCCCTTTATTCTCCATGGTTCATAGACAATGTGTGTTAGCGTTGTATGGGTTTATCCCACACGGTGTCTGCGTACAGCGAATCATAGTCATACTCATTACAATGTGCATCGTTGATTCTTAGAACGTTCCTTTCAATTCTAATTCTCATTCTAATTTTCAGATAATAACCTCGTCAATGGGGCAACCATTTCAGTGCGGTAACTGACTTTAGACGTCAGAATCTGACGTCTAAAGTGAGTTACCGCACTGGAAGAATCAAAAAAATAATAATGGCAGTAGACTCATGACATAGTTATTTAAATGAAGCGGGGAAGTTAACAAAAACATATATAATGCCTTCAAATTGAAAAAAAAAATTGGTCTGCATGCTTTATATAAACATAGCTCAGCGTTGTAAAGTCCACGAATTAGTGTATGGTAATTATCACGTGCGTGTTCAGACAGGTGTTAACTGCTTCCATAAACCCTCCTAATCAGTTTATATCAAATATATTGTTATTGGTATTTTGAAACCCATATATAACTGTCAATGTCATATTTTATGCATTCACCTGTAAGGTATCATGTGAAACTTTCGTATCGTAGCGAATAAAAAGTCGAAACCTGCGGGAGAAATTCAGATAAAAACGAAAACGAAACTATAGCTCCTCTGATTCCACGCCTCTCACCTACACACAGTCATGTTCCAAACATAATTATGTTATTTCTGCCACATGAGGGTGGTAATTTGGCGTGTTTGTGATTCTATATATTTGGAGGAACCAACGTTCCTGTAAAAACAGTATTGTTTTGAAATTTGTTCCTAATTATTGTAGCGTGATGCCTGATTTGTAACAACAGGAGCGCTGATCAAGGCGGTTTGAAAAAACCCTGCGATCAGGTTGCATCTATCCTACTTTGGATCAATGTTGTACATAGCTTTGTACATGATGGCCCAACATTGACCCAACTTTGGGCAAGCGTGTTGTGTTTGTTGATAATTCTCGGCTCGTCACGCATTACCTCTCAATAAGGGAAAGCCACGTTGGCAAAACGTAGGCAACATGTAGGCGACACGTAGGCCGCACTTAGGCGAGACGTAGGCAATACAATCAATAATCAATCAATCAATCAATCAATCAATCAATCAATCAATCAATCAATCAATCAATCAATCAATCAATCAATCAATCAATCAATCAATCAATCAATCAATCAATCAATCAATCAATCAATCAATCAATCAATCAATCAATCAATCAATCAAACTTCTATAGCGCCTATATCCTCAGCGGACCGAGCTCAAAGTCGCACAAATCCTTAGCGTGATCATGTGTCATAATCGAGGCCAAAGCAGGTTCGTCAACAGGGAGCCGGGCTGCTGAGGGACTAGGGTGGAAAAGCCAGGTCAAATAGGTGGGATTTAAGTAATTTCCGGAATGTTAAGATTGTTTTGGCATTACGTATTGGCACAGGCAGGGCGTTCCATAAGGCTGGACCAGATATAGAGAAAGCTCTTGACCCAGTCTTAGTCTTTATACCAGGAACAACAAATATATTCGAATTAGTGGAGCGTAGATATTTTGAGTATTTTGGCCGAACAAGTAAATCAGCCAGATATGCAGGTTGGTTTTCTTTTAGTGTTCGGAAAATTATTGCGCATATTTTAAAATGAATGCGAAACTTGACAGGAAGCCAATGTAATCGTTTTAGAATTGGAACGGAACGACTAAATCGTGGGGTCTTGGTTACTACTCTTGCAAGGCAGTTTTGAATACGTAGGTGACATATAGGGAGCTTGTAGACAACACATGCGCAGCGCTGGTCTAAAATCATGCCACAATCTTGTGTCTGCTGTGTCCCTGCACAAATACTAGATTTTTGAAGGACAAAACTGTTAAAAAAAACATATATCGTTTCCGCCAGTTTATAGTAATATAAGAATGTAAATGTGGCAGGACATAAAACGTCGTCTCTCTCCTGACACCTAGTGGTGATAATTTGGCACGTGTGTGACTCCTAAATTATTCCGGAGGTCAAACGAAGGTCAGTCGAGATGCCAGCAGGTAGGTGTTTTGTGGATAAATGCACGCTGCCTCAAGACTGTCTGCCTGATGCTGCAGTGTATCAGAGCTTGAAGGCTTTGGCTTACATCTGTTTTGATGTTGTGCCTGCATTGAGGCAGCTTTGATTTACGGCCCTTGAGGTCAAGTCTCTCACGTGTTTTGTAATGTGCGTTTAACTTCGGCGCACCAGAAATGAAATGAATCGGGCTTTAGGCCACCTTTGTGCACATATAGGCTAAACTGGGCCAGGAGAACCTCCTGAGGATGGTGAGATGATTGAGATGACACTGTCCTCCAGACACAGGATTCGAAATTCGAGCCCTGGCGGTCTG
>OZ024908.1:2442516-2449252 GCA_964017125.1 Flabesymbios commensalis
TATTTTTTTTAAGATAAGAGCAGTAGCTGTTTTTTAATGAGCAGCTACGCTGTTTTCTTTTGCACGGCAGATACGTGATATAAGCAGACTAACGCATAAAATACATGGTGGAGAGGTTGACAAACTCAATATCAGAGGAAATAACAGCTATTGTAGGCCTATACTGTTTGGGATTGAAAAATGAAAGTTGCAAAAGCAAATAGAAAACAAAACAATCTGGGATCTGTAGCATATTTAACACATAATGTATTCAGAAAGAATGAGAAGCAGACTGACACATGTAATGCATGCAGCTGACGTGTTGTCCGTAGCCGCAGAAGAAATGAAATATGACCAGAATACAAATATACTCAATGACAAACATCCGACCAGAACGGGTTTCAAACTTGGTACCTGTGTTTCTCCAGCCACAACATTCCCGGCTTAGAATGTCGTTGCCGGACATGAAAAATAATGTCATCCACCGTTCTAACTTATTTTCTTCATTCATCCTTTACTTCACCTATTAATTCCTTTATGCATTTATTCATTTATTTATTTATTCGTTTCTCCATTTATTCATTTATTCATTTATTCATTTATTTATTTATTCAGTCATACAATTCATTCGTTTATTCTTTCATTCATCAGTTTGTGTATTCCTTCCTTCTCATCATTTCAACAGACCAAAGTAAATTGAATTGTGGACATCTTTGTAATGTCATTCCTTCATTCCTTCATATTCATTCATTCACATTAATTCATTATTTCTCACTTTTTCAACTTGGTATAATAAATTGAATAGTGTGCATATACCTTTGTAATGTTATTCTTTCACATTCATTCTCTTAAAATACTTCATTCATTCATTCGTTCATATATTCATTCGTTCATTCATTTATTCATTCATTTATTCCTTCATTTGTGTTTTCTTCCCTTATTTTTACTTAGTAAAATAAATTGGTTAGTTGGAATCCACTTTCTAATAAAATATCATAAATTTCTTTGATTCATTGTTCACATACATGCATACATCGTTCTCATTCCATCAGTTTAGTCAAACCCTTCGATTTGCCTTCATCTCCCCATCACTGTACCACCACAACACCACTTTGCGTGTTGGTGTCCTCCACTGTCCTGACAACATGGGTTTAATTAAAGCCATACTGATAATAAATGCTGCTTGTTTTTTCTGGTAAAACGCGACAGGGACGAAAACTAACTGTAAGATTAAGCTGCTCACATAAACAGCGTCTCCCCAATGCTGGTTTAATGCTGGGCCAGCGTCTGTTAATATCGCATATTCGTGCATGCCATATTTCCTTCATTTACAACTCCTGCAAGAAAACATACAAAATTTCTTGGTTCTCTGGGTTCTTGCTTCCTACCGGTAAAATAAGAACTTAAAATAAAACAAAAACAAGTAATGGAATACGTTAGCATATTGTAACAAATATGTGCTGATAGTTTTAATGGGTGGTAGATTGTGAATGACACACACAAGGTAGCCCGATTTCAGGATTATGCCCTTTTCTATATAAGGGGGGGGGGGGGGGGGGTGGCACCATTCAATCTCCAGGGGGAGGTCTGGATTATTTTTAAAATGAATATTTTCGAGCAGAATCTGCATGAAATAAATACTTTTTTCAAGAACTGCTCTATATATATATAAACTGGTAATAAAATGTTAAGCGCTCCGCTGAGCAGGGTAAGATAAAAATTTGTCCTACCAGGCCCGAGCGCTATAAAGGTCCCTGGCAGGCCTTATCGCTTCTATGGTCCCTGGCAGGCCCTGTCGCTTCTAGGGTCCCTGGCAGGCCCTAGCGCTTCTAGGGTCCCTGGCAGGCCCTAGCGCTTCTAGGGTCCCTGGCAGGCCCTAGCGCTTCTAGGGTTTCTGGCAGGCCCTAGCGCTTCTAGGGTCCCTGGCAGGCCCTAGCGCTTCTATGGTTTCTGGCAGGCCCTAGCGCTTCTAGGGTCCCTGGCAGGCCCTAGCTCTTCTAGGGTCTCTAGCAGGCACCACAGTAAATCATAACACCAATAATAAACCTGACACGTAAATGGACCTTACCGAAGACGTACTGTACAATCGGGTCTAATTGAAGACGGCCATAAGCCTCAGTAATACAAATAGCGACATTACGGGGGACGGATAGGGGGCTGACGCATTCTGGGAGCCAATAACTCCTGGTATTAGACACACTGGTGCATTGTGGGGGAATAGCAGATCAGATAATGAGGCATTGTGGGAATCAGAATTCCAACAAATACGATAAGTTGAATGTAACATTTGAATTAATGATTCATCAACACAAATCCAGGATTATATAATATAATAATATAATGACTTCTATAGCGCCAGTATCTCTCAACAATATTGAGACTCAATGGCGCTGTTAACTTGTGTTATCTAGTTGTGTTAGGTCAGTAACTGAAGCATTTTGTGAACAAAATGAAAGACGCTGTTTTAAAAACAAAAAAATATTCGAAAATTATACTTTGCAGCATTCCTAGAATGTAATGTGTAGATCTGGTGTAATAAATCGTTGTTGCGACGTACACGACGTTTTTGTGACGTTGAATCAACGTCATTGACGTTGTTTCAACGTCACAACAACGCCGTGTACCCGGTGGGTTGAGATATGAAGTATCTGGCATCCGTGACCAGCAAACCGATGTTGGTTTGATGTTGGGCAAGCGTCGCAGGTGTCATGTTAATCTGGCCGTGATTTTTGGTGGACGTGTAGCGCCAGCTGGTGGCTTGTAATTTAGACACGAGGCTCGTCTGTCTCCCACAAAAGCCGGTGGTGAGGGTGGAGGGTTGGGGAAGAAACACCTTGAGTCAGGATCCTATTGCGGTGGCTCTCGTGTAGCTATTGCAGAGATGCGTAATGGAATGTGTTCTCCTTGAACATTGCAGAAACGAGCACAATTATCATGATTATATCATGTACATCATCATCATCAGCATTATTCAATGTATTTTTGACAAATTGTATTAACTTTTTCTACCTGGATTTATTTTATATTTTTTACTTGCAGCTAATTATTAGTAAATTATGTCATCGATTTGTAATACTTTAAGTGAAGATAGCCTAATCTGAGTATTCGAATAATCTAAAAATTCAGGAGCCCATCCCACTAAGAAATTTAAAATTAAGATAATCTCTTATTTGCATTAGAAAAGTTAAGATGATCTTAACTCTTCTAATGCAAATAAGAGAACGTTAAAATGATTTCAATATTAAATATGTTTAGTGGGATGGGCCCCAGATCACAAAGAAAACCAAGCTATATCCCCCACCCCTATTACATATAGGTGCCAGGAGCAAACGAGCACAATTATCATGATTATATCATGTACATCACCATCAGCAGCATTGCAAGTCAATGTTTTTTTTTGACATATTTTATTACCATGCTAAACCATTATTTATTTCATTATTTGTTTGATTTGCAGCTGAATTTATTTATTTATTTATTCAAACTTATTTATACAGGGTAAAAACATTATTAGCCATTGGCTATTTTGCATATGTGCCCTGTTATATGACAAGCATTTGCATACAATATGGAAACACATATTTAAGCAATAATTATCATATGTACAATGATTACAATAACTAAAATAGAAGGTACATTAGACATTTTAGATCATAAGCCGATGATATATGCATTTAAGTTAATTGAATAGGTTTGAAATGTATATACATGTACATTTATAGCGAAGTGTAAAAAAAAACATAAATGTAAAACTCCTATAAAAACTATAAAAATTGGAGAAAGCGTTAAGACATGTTAAGAATATTATTAAATATATGTCATTGATTTGTAAAACTTTGAACAAATTAACCTAATCTGACTATTCGAATAATCTGAAGATCCAGATCACAAAAAAAACCCTCTGGCACTCCCACCCTTTCCGCCTCGATTCATCCTCAAACCACGTGTTTTTGCCGCCAAACGAGAATGGTAATCAAGGCAATTAGGCACATAACTGATTACGGGATGTTCGACCAAAAACCGCTAAAAATGAACGAATAAATGACTGAATGATAGAATGAATCTAATAAAATAACAATAAATAATAACCTATGGTCTGAGCTAATGACATTGCTTCACTAAAAAAACATACACTTTTTTAAAAGTGCCACGTAAAATGTGGGTGATAAAAGCGGAAAGAGCTGACTAAGACATTTATGATAATTTCGAATTGGAAAAAAACTATCTTGGTTTACATAAAAAGCATTTCATGCTACCTTGCTGGCTCAATGCTGGTAGAGCATCCCCGATGCCGTAACAGCATTTCACATTCCTTTATGACTAGCTCCTCACGTGTTTTATGATGTATGTTGGATTTACTCTCTCAGAGACGAGATACACGGCTAACAGATCCCTCATGGGACCATATATTATCTGCTAGGAGCATGCATTAGTTGCTAGGAGCATACAATATCTGCTGAATTACTGAGAAAACGCGATGAAAACAGACGGAGGTAATGGAGCTAGATGAACCTCTTTTACCAGAGATAGTAAACATATTACACTAAGCTATTATATCACTGATTCACCATATGTAGTAGAGACGGAACACTAATCTATTCCACCACACGTATGTTGGTTTAACGCTAACAGCGCAGAAATATTTATTATAACCAATGGTGACCAAATGTTTTTGTTCATAATTTAAAATCATAATAAATGTCTTGGCTAGATCTTCCCGATTTATTTGAATACCTATGGTATGGGTCAACGGTCATTATAAATATTTATTCCTTCACTGCGGGTATCATCTTTAGACGTTAGAATCTGACGTCTATAGATAGTCAGATTCTGACGTTTATAGACGGTGCCGGGCGGGGGCCCTAGGGTAGTGGTTAGCACCGCTGCCTTTCACGCCAGAGTTCGGGGTTCGGTTCCCGGTCTCGGCGGTTTCAAAGAAACAAAAATGTTTCTTCCCCATCCACGTGTGAAAGTCAGTATTGTGGGGAGCCTCCGTGACCGAGAGGTAGCGTGCTCGGCCTCAGACCGCCAGGGCTCGAATTTCGAATCCTGTGTCTGGAGGACAGTGTCATCTCAATCATCTCACCATTCTCAGGAGGTTCTCCTGGCCCAGTTTAGCCTATATGTGCACAAAGGTGGCCTAAAGCCCGATTCATTTCATTTTTAATTTATAGACGGTGCCAGCGCTGAAAGAAGGGTTTATGTTTAAATATTAAAAACAAATTCAAGTGTTAAAAAAAGAAATCAGTTAACTTAGCAATAGCGAGTAAAGGGGAAAATTGACCTGATAAGCCTCTGGACCAGCCCGCCAAACACGACACGTTGGCCTAATGCTGGGATAAGTCAGTCAGTCAGTCAGTCAGTCAGTCAGTCAGTCAGTCAGTCAGTCAGTCAGTCAGTCAGTCAGTCAGTCAGTCAGTCAGTCAGTCAGTCAGTCAGTCAGTCAGTCAGTCAATCAATTAATCAACAACTCAAATATCCATTCAATCAACTCTAAACAAACATACAATCAACTCAACTATCGAACAAATAAAAAAATACCAATGACATATACAAACGCCTTCAGCCTTACATCAATACTAGATGTTTGGACTTAACTAATGGGCCATTTATCTGGTGAATTTTATTTTTTCTTCCCAATTTCAATATAATAATCACGAACCAGACCCACAGGACCAGACAAAATTTGACTTTAGGTGACGAAAACAACAACCAAGCCTGTTACTAAATCTAATCATGAAACCACAGGTAGAAATGCGTGCATTGGGACCACTGAGGCACTTGATTGTTTTTATGTGGATAAAATTGACATTGATTGTCGTGAACATGGGGATGCTGATCCGCTTTATGGCATGTCGTAAAAGTAATAGTAGTGCGTGCAGCCCCCTGATCTTCTACACCAGTCCACCTAGGGACGGGGTTTATTTGCCACATCCGATAATCCCATTCAAAAAACATACCCCCATCTCCCTTGACTTTACTGCTGGTCAATATTATATGACTTACACAAATATTGTGCCGTAATCCAACATTGGTACGGTGGTGGGGCAATGTCTGCGACATTGGGCCACCACTATACCTATGTTGGGTTGATGTTTCACGTAATTCCCTGCTGGATTCATTGGGTGCATTAGTCAGCTCCTCGGAGTGATTGTCCTAAGTGATTTACGTGAGGTGGCACGATCATCATGGTCTTTGTGAACCAGTCTATTTGTCTATTTGTATTATGTATATCACAGTGAGTTATGTCAAGGAGAAAGAACGAAATTCGATAGATTCGTAGATCTGATTCTGATTCGTAGATCTGATTCAGATGTACAAATCTATTGTAATTGAGTTCTTTATTCAACTTAAAATACACAGAATATGTTTAATTGCTCTAAGATTTGATATAGAAAACCTCAATTTCCCTGTTAGCATGGGTGAGCCATGAAATATTAGACTTGCAGTTTCGTGGTTAAACCTGTATATTGTATCCGACCTGACCAGTACATAATAACACTAGATTCGTAGATTCGAATCGACTGTTTTAAACATAGACTGACGCCACGGGTGTATTTTACCTCTAGTCTATGATAACTCCTTTGACTCAGATTTTTGCTGGTATAGATTATAATTAATATAAGGTGGGGAAATTTGCCATATAGGTTAAATATTTAATTTTTACAAGCTGTCCAGAAGTGGCCTAGTCAAGCAGTTAAGCACTGAAATATCATTGAATTGTTCAAATTGCTATGAACTTTGGTGCACTAATACT
>OZ024908.1:2449452-2456952 GCA_964017125.1 Flabesymbios commensalis
AGCGAAAGGTTTTATATGTCAAGTCTGTCTCAATACAGGTTTTTTTATACCCTGAAAAGCTTTGATTTTATTCGATAGATATGTTATTTGTGAATCGACTTTACACACTAGGCAGAATACCAACATAACACTTAGTAGGCCTACAGTGACTCTGAATTATCATCATGATTAAAGTATTGCCTCAATATGTTGTGCGGTGTAAAATCACCAAATCTCCGAATTAGTTTGTTCTATGTTGTAGTTGAATATCGTCACAGAGGATGCAACTGAACATTTTAAAACATATTGTGCTGTTAACATGATTTTAAATATGTATGTCATACCATGTATATTGTCACGTGATTTCAACAAATAAACCTTTTTGTATATACGTGGTGGTGCAGTGGTTAGAGCTCGCGCCTCTGATATTGTAGTCGGAGGTTGTGAGTTCGAATCCCGCCACTGCCACTTGACTGGACATATACCGGATCAACTGATGCCTGGTCCACTAATACTGCCCTAGATAATGCCGGGACAGGGCTGATAATAATGTGTCCCATGATAATTATGTATAGAATGTGTGGTTCTTTCTGTACTACGAGTACGAATAAAATACACTATTATTATTATTAATGTACATATGCATATACATCTCTCATTTCTATGACAAATAAAGCTGTAATGACTTTTCTTTATGTCAATAAAATACATGTATGTCGGTATGTTACAACGAGAGTACTATGTTGATTAAAGTGTCAATATAAAGTTTTCTGACACCTTTATTTTAAAATAATGCTTTGAATAATAAAATGTATGTATTCACTAAGAACAGAAAATTATATATGGCAGGAAAATTGATGTAGAAAAATATAAAATATATCTTTTTCCAAAATTATAAAATTCTTCAAGATGATTATTCTAAATACGTTTTTTTTCATCTAAATGTGTCTTCTTCGTGTATGCACCTCGTGCACTTGATATAATGATATATGTTTCTGCAACATTTGTAAAAATAATATTGGTATATAAATTCATGAAACAACGTGATTTGCCAAGGATGTCGTATATTTAACCTCAGTCATAGAAGAATTAAGAAATTTCTTCACAGTAGATAACCTCGACCTTTTGGTATTAGACACTAAAGAGATTATGCCTAAAACTGTTGTAGATAGAGTCCATCGCGAAAACAACGTCAATTTCATCATTTTCATTAATATCAAGTAAGTTGCGAAATTTACCATCAAGCAGTGAAAATTTTGCTTGGGGCTTCATCTTGTTGGATGCTACAGATATGGAAGTATTAGTGCACCAAAGTTCATAACTCTATCACAATTTGAACAATTCAATGATATTTCAGTGCTTAACTGCTTGACTAGGCCACTTCTAGACAGCTTGTAGCAATTGTGTAAATTAAATATTTAAACTATTTGGCAAATTTCCCCACCTTATATTAATTATAATCTATACCAGCAAAAGTTTGAGTCAAAGAAGTTATCATAGACTAGATGTAAAATACACCCGTGACGTTAGTCTATGTTTAAAAACAGTCGATTCGAATCTACGAATCTAGTGTTATTATGTACTGGTCAGGTCGGATACAATATACAGGTTTAACCACGAAACTGCAGGTCTAATATTTCATGGTTTACCCATGCTAACAGGGCAATTGAGGTTTTCTATATCAAATATTGGAGCAATTGCACATATTATGTGTATTTTAAGTTGAATAAAGAACTCAATTACAATAGATTTGTACATCCGAATATACTCGGCGCTTCGCGCCTCGTACATTCAGATCTACGAATCTATTGAATTTTGTTATTTCTCCTTGACATAACTCACTGTGATATACATAATACAAATAGACAAATAGACTGGTTCACAAAGGCCATGATGATCGTGCCACCTCACGTAAATCACTTAGGACAATCACTCCGAGGAGCTGACTAATGCACCCAATGAATCCAGCAGGGAATTACGTGAAACATCAACCCAACATAAGTATAGTGGTGGCCCAATGTCGCAGACATTGCCCCACCACCGTACCAATGTTGGATTACGGCACAAAATTTGTGAGGGTCATATAATATTGACCAGCAGTAAAGTCAAGGGAGATGGGGGTATGTTTTTGAATGGGATTATCGGATGTGGCAAATAAACCCAGACCCCAGGTGGACTGGTGTAGAAGATCAGGGGGGCTGCACGCACTACTATTACTTTTACGACATGCCATAAAGCGGATCAGCATCCCCATGTTCACGACAATCAATGTCAATTTTATCCACATAAAAACAATCAAGTGCCTCAGTGGTCCCAATGCACGCATTTCTACCTGTGGTTTCATGATTAGATTTAGTAACAGGCTTGGTTGTTGTTTTCGTCACCTAAAGTCAAATTTTGTCTGGTCCTGTGGGTCTGGTTCGTGATTATTATATTGAAATTGGGAAGAAAAAATAAAATTCACCAGATAAATGGCCCATTAGTTAAGTCCAAACATCTAGTATTGATGTAACGCTGAAAGCGTTTGTATATGTCATTGGTATACTTACATATTATGTGCTGTATATCAAGGTATATACATAACACTATGGTGCTATATGTATTCTTTGGTATATCTATTTATATATATTTAATTTATTTCACTGCTTCACTAATTTGCTAGTATGTCGGCTTATTTTTTTATTTGTTCGATAGCTGAGTTGATTGTATGTTTGTTTAGAGTTGATATTTTTGAGTTGTTGATTAATTGACTGACTGACTGACTGACTGACTGACTGACTGACTGACTGACTGACCGACTGACTGACTTATCGCAGCATTGGGCTAACGTGGCGTGTTTGGCGGGCTGACCCCGAGGCTTATAAGGTCAAATTAACCCTTTACTCGCTATTGCTAAGTTAACTTATTATTTTTTTTAACACTTGAATTTGTTTTTAATATTTAAACAATAACCCTTCTTTCAGCGCTGGCACCGTCTATAAACGTCAGAATCTGACGTCTATAGATGTCAGATTCAGACGTCTAAAGATGATCCCCGCAGTGAAAGAATAAATATTTATAATGACCGTAGACCCATACCATAGGTATTCAAATAAAGCGGGAAGATCTAGCTAAGACATTTATTATGATTTTAAATTATGAACAAAAACATTTGGTCACCATTGGTTATAACAAATATTTCTGCGCTGTTAGCGTTAAACCAACATACGTTTGGTGGAATAGATTAGTGTTCCGTCTCTGCTACATATGGTGAATCAGTGATATAATAGCTTAGTGTGATATGTTTACTATCTCTGGTAAAAGAGGTTCATCTAGCTCCATTACCTCCGTCTGTTTTCATCACGTTTTCTCAGTAATTCAGCAGATATTGTATGCTCCTAGCAACTAATGCATGCTCCTAGCAGATTATATATGGTCCCATGAGGGATCTGTTAGCAGTGGGTCTCGTCTCTGAGAGAGTAAAGCCACCATACATCCTAAAACACGTGAGGAGCTAGTCAAAAAGGAATGCGAAATGCTGTTACGGCATCGGTGAAGCTCTGCGAACATTGAACCAGCAAGGTAACGCTTTTTATATAAAACAAGATTTTTTTCAATTTGAAATCATCATCTTAGTCAGCTCTTTCCGCTTTTTTTGAACACCTATGCTATGGGTCTACTATGTCTATACGTCCTCTTCATTTTTTTAGTGCGGGGATCGACTTTAGACGTCAGAATCTGACGTCTATGAAGTCGGTCTCCGCGCTGAAAAGGTTGAGCAGCCTTAGTTCTTGAGCTGTGGAATAATTTGGGAGTAAAACATGTACAACGTGATCACCATTAAATGTTATAAGTATCATATAATAAATTTATTTATATATTACCCACATTTTTACGTGGCACTTTTAAAAAAGTGTTTTTTTTAGTGAAGCAATGTCCTTAGCTCAGACTAAAGGTTATTATATATTTTTATTTTATTAGATTCATTCTATCATTCAGTCATTTATTCGTTCATTTTTAGCAGTTTTTGGTCGTCCGAACATCCCGTAATGAGACACGTGCCAAATTGCCATGATTCTCGTTTGGAGGCAAAAACACGTGGTGTGAGAACGAATCGAGTCGAAAGGGTGGGGGTGCTAGAGCTTGGTTTTCTTTGTGATCTGGATCTTGAGGCTATTCGAATATTCAGATTAGGTTTATTTGTTTAAAGTTTTACAAATCAATGACATATATTTAATAATATTCTTAACATGTCTTAACGCTTTCTCCAATTTTTATAGGTTTTTGTAGGAGTTTTACATTTATGTTTTTTTACACTTTGCTATAAATGTACATGTATATACATTTGTAAATCTATTTAATTAGCTTAAATGCATGAAACATCGGCTTATGATCTAAAATGTCTAATGTACCTTCTATTTTAGTTATTGTAACTATTGTACATATAATAATTATTGTTTAAATATGTGTTTTCATATTGTATGCAAATGCTTGTCATAACATAGGGCACATATGCAAAATAGCCAATGGCTAATAATGTTTTTACCCTGTATAAATGAGTTTGAATAAATAAATAAAAAAATTCAGCTGCAAATCAAACAAATAATGAAACAATAATGGTTCAACATGGTAATAAAATATGTCAAAAATAACATTGACTTGCAATGCTGCTGATGGTGATGTACATGATATAATCATGATTATTGTGCTCGTTTGCTCCTGGCACCTATATGTAATAGCGGTGGGGGATATAGCTTGGGTTTCTTTGTGATCTGGGGCCCATCCCACTAAACATATTTAATATTAGGATCATTTTAACTTTCTCTTATTTGCATTAGGACAGCTAAGATCATCTTAACTCTTCTAATGCAAATAAGAGAAAGTTAAGATGATCCTAATTTTAAAATTCTAAGTGGGATGGGCTACTGAATTTTTAGATTATTCGAATACTCAGATTAAGCTATCTTCACTTGAAGTATTACAAATCGATGACATAATTTACTAATAATTAGCTGCAAGTAAAAAATATAAAATAAATCCAGGTAGAAAAAGTTAATAAATTTGTCAAAAATACATTGAATAATGCTGATGATGATGATGTACATGATATAATCATGATAATTGTGCTCGTTTCTGCAATGTTCAAGGAGAACACATTCCATTACGCATCTCTGCAATGGCTACACGAGAGCCACCGCAATAGGATCCAGACTCATGGTGTTTCTTCCTCAACCCTCCCCCCTCACCACCGGCTTTTGTGGGAGACAGACGAGCCTCGTGTCTAAATTACAAGCCACCAGCTAGCGCTACACGTCCACCAAAAATCACGGCCAGATTAACATGACACCTAGCGAGCTGGGCCGTACTAACGTAATCACGCCGAGCAGATACTCCTCAGCAAACGCGGAACATTCATCCAATGCTGGTTTAATGTTGGGCCACCGTCTGCGACGCTTGCCCAACATTAAACCAACATCGGACTGCTGGTCACGGATGCCAGATACTTCATATCTCAACCCACTGGGTACACGGCGTTGTTGTGACGTTGAATCAACGTCAATGACGTTGATTCAACGTCACAACAACGTCGTGTACGTCGCAACAACGTAGTGTGGCCAGTGAGTTACAAGGGGAAAAATGATTTATTACACCAGATCTACACATTACATTCTAGGAATGCTGCAAAGTATAATTTTCGAATATTTTTTTTGTTTTTATTACAGCGTCTTTCATTGTGTTCGCAAAATGCTTCAGTTACTGACCTAACACAACTAGATAACACAAGTTAACAGCGCCATTGAGTCTCAATATTGTTGAGAGATACTGGCGCTATAGAAGTCATTATATTATTATAATATATAATCCTGGATTTGTGTTGATGAATCATTAATTCAAATGTTACATTCAACTTTTCGTATTTGTTGGAATTCTGTTTCCCACAATGCCTCATTATCTGATCTGCTATTCCCCCACAATGCACCAGTGTGTCTAATACCAGGAGTTATTGGCTCCCAGAATGCGTCAGCCCCCTATCCGTCCCCCGTAATGTCGCTATTTGTATTACTGAGGCTTATGGCCGTCTTCAATTAGACCCAATTGTACAGTACGTCTTCGGTAAGGTCCATTTACGTGTCAGGTTTATTATTGGTATTTTGATTTACTGTGGTGCCTGCTAGGGACCCTAGAAGCGCTATGGCCTGCCAGGGACCCCAGAAACGCTAGGGCCTGCCAGGGACCCTAGAAGCGCTAGGGCCTGCCAGAAACCATAGAAGCGCTAGGGCCTGTCAAGGACCCTAGAAGCGACAGGGCCTGCCAGGGACCATAGAAGCAATAAGGCCTGTCAAGAACCTTTATAGCGCTCGGACCTATTAGGAACCCTTATATTGCTAGGGCATGCCAGAAATCCTTATAGCGCTAGGGCCGCCAGGGACCCTTATATCGCTAGAGCCAGCCAGAAACCTTTATATTGCTAGGGCCTGCCAGAAACCCGTATATTGCTAGAGCACGCCAGAAACCCTTATCTCGCAAGGCCTACCAGTGATCCTTATACATCTGGAATCGGCAATATCCATGTCAGAGACCCTTCAGACGCCAGGTCTGATAAAATCTATAAAAGAGACTGTTCAAATGCCTGGATAGTCATACTGTCAGTAGGGGGTCACCATCCAATCCCCAGGGGGGAGGGGGGGGGGAGGGATTGTCACGGACACATTTTTATCTTACCCTGCTCAGCGGAGCACTACACATTTTATTACCAGTTTATATATATAGAGCAGTTCTTGAAAAAAATATTTATTTCATGCAGATTCTGCTCGAAAATATTCATTTTAAAAATAATCCAGACCTCCCCCTGGTGATTGAATGGTGCCCCCCCCCCCCCTTATATAGAATAGGGCATAATCCTGAAATCGGGCTACCTTGTGTGTGTCATTCACAATCTACCACCCATTAAAACTATCAGCTCATATTTGTTACAATATGCTAATGTATTCCATTTCTTGTTTTTGTTTATTTCAAGTTTTCATTTTACCGGTAGGAAGCAAGAACCCAGAGAACCAGGAAGTTTTGCATGTTTTCTTGAAGGAGCTGTTAATGACGGAAATATGGCATGCACGAATATGCGATATTAACAAAATGACAGATTGACGTGTCGTGCGCAGAGTCTCAACACACAACATATATTACCTGATGCTGGCTTAAAGTTGAGCCAGTGTCGCAGACGCTGGCTCAACAATAACCCAGCATTGGGAAGACGCTAGCTGTGTGAGCAGCTTAATCTTGCAGTTAGTTTTCGTCCCCGTCGTGTTTTACCAGAAAAACCAGCAGCATTTATTATCAGTATGGCTTTAATTAAACCCATGTTGTCACGACAGTGGAGGACACCAACACGCAACGTGGTGTGCTGATGGCCCAGTGGTGGGGAGATGAAGGCACATGGAAAAGTTTGACTAAACTGATGGAATGAGAACGAATGCATGTATGCATGTATGTGAACAATGAATCAAAGAAATTTATGATATTTTATTAGAAAGTGGATTCCAA
>OZ024908.1:2461952-2474786 GCA_964017125.1 Flabesymbios commensalis
TCTATCCCCTCACTGTAAGAGCAAAACTATTTCTAATGGCCGTAGACAGATAACATAGATAACAATTAAATAAATTGGAAAGACCTGACTATGATATCTATGAAGATTTAAAATTGAAAAAACCCTTTGGCCTCAAGTTTCATAAAATATATTAGGCTATTCAAGGTTTACCAGCCAAATTATTTAATTCTAATTTCACATATTTAAAGTCGTGACGCAATCCACAACTTCAAATGAATGAAAACTTTTCAGATTTGATTAAATCAAAGTTACCTGTTTTCAAATCTTGCTGTCACGTTACATCACCAATATGTTCAAAAGCTGGTATTTAATGTGCTAATCAATAACGAAAAAACCGAATATAATCGGGAGCGGCGGTTAAGGGGTTAAGTGTGAGAGTGAGAGAGAGTGAGAGTGTGAGAGTGTGATAGTGGGCGTGACGTCTCGACCAGTTAGATCTGCCGCACACTGACTGATTGCTCTCCGACCATCTGGTCTGACTCCATCCATCCACAACTAGCTCATTCTACAGCAGTACTACTCTACTTGAAGTGAATGAAGTGGATATTGCTTAGCCCTTACAGCGCTGACAATGTGTTGTATAAACCATGGAAACCAACTCAGTTAAAGATATGTGTTCTTGGACGTCTACTTGCAGATGTCAGCCGTGTGTGTGCAATAGAATGAAAAATCTGTTTCTGTGTTGCATTTTTAAATACTTATTAACATTTAAACTATTTTAATCTTTTAGTCATTATTATTGGCTATGTTTATTTTAATTTATATTTTACTTCGAGTATTGCTTACTCAGCTTTTTGAGTTTTTAACACTATATCTGTCGAATTGTTTAAACATGTTAATAGTATATAAACAGCCTGTTTTTTTTACATTAGAGGAAGTGGCCTCGTATAGGTGCTGGTCACCTGTCGCCACTTGCCTCTATATGTACAGTTCTCTTCATGTATTTTTTACACACATGTGCTTGTACTTATAGAAAGCTTAATAAATAATAAATAAATAAAAGTTTTTTTAATTTGAGATCATAATTTGCGTGTTGGTTAGCTGTTTCTGCTTGATTTGTATACCTATGTTATGGAACTACAGCCATTATAATTTTTGAAATTCTTTCAGTGCGGGGACCGTCTTTATACCTTAGAATCTGACATCTGTACCCAAAGTTGGTTCAATGCGACGCCAGCGTGCTCGACGCTGGCGTCGCATTGAACCAGCGTTGGTGGGTACAGATGTCAGGTTCTGAGGTATAAAGACGGTCCCCGCATTGAAAGAATTACAAATCTGTAATGGTCGCAGATCCATAACCTAGGTAAACAAATGAAGCGGATCTGGTCTGACTGGATCTCTCTCCTCACTCGTAGAAATTCAATATTGTGGGAAGCCTCCGTGACCGAGAGTTAGCGTGCTCGGCCTCAGCCCGCCGTCTGAAGGGCAGTGTCATCTCATTCTACTCACCATCTCATGAGGTTACAACAGTAACTGTTTTTAACCCTTTCAGAGCGGGGACCGTCTTTATATGTCAGAATATAAAATCTACAGATGTCAGATTCTGACGTATAAAGATGGTCCCCGCTCTGAAAGAATTCAAATATCTATAATGACCGTAGAGTCGTAGACCCATAACATAGGTATTCAAATGAAGCAGAAAGAGTTTACTCAGACATTTATGATGATTTCAATCGAAAAAAAAACCTTCAGTCTCTGTGGATTAAAAACAAATTCAGCGTTGTAAGGGCTAAGTGAGCAGTTACTGTTGTTTTGAAGAATAACATATGCAAAAGCTGTTCTTTTGAGTGCGATATGGGAACATCCAGAACGCGTTCAGTGAATAAGGTGTTAGCCTTTAGGCGAACGCCTTATTCACTGAACGCGTGCTGTATTTTCCCATGTTGCATGACAAAACTAACAAACATTTGCATGCATAGCTCACTAATTTTACAGCTATAGTACCAGAAGTGAATGAAGTGAATATTGCTTTACGTCGCTGTCTGCACCACTACATTATATTCTTTGTCCGGCCACGAAATTCTAAGCCGGGAATGGAGAGTTATGACCAAGTACAAACCAATTATCATGGCAGGCCTATGGTGCTATAATCAGTCAGGTTCGACCGAGCTGCTTATTATGAGGGATCCCTCATTATTATCGGATGTGTTTCAAGTCAGTTAAAACCCTCGACGTTCTCCATTCTTAGCTGTTGAAAAGGTCTCGACATTCGGCCTCGACCCTTTTCATACATGTAGCTAAAAATTTAGAGCTGCTCTTGCGTTATCCCATACGCAGTAATATAAGCCGTTACTGTTATTTGCCTGTACTCTAAAGTCAAAAAGCTGATGGTGGCTCATTAGCTCCTTTTGTGGCTCGAGAAACAGAAGTACCAAGTTTAAAACCAGTCCTGGTCGGATGTTTGTCTTTGAGGTTGTGCATAATACTCTAAACTGTTCAAAAGTATGGAGTGTGTACATCCTGGCATTATAGCAGGTTGTGCGGTGAAGGCTACGGAATCCCCTGCTTTATGACAGGATGAGTGTGTAGTGCTCCCAATTGTACCCTGCGTTATAAAGAACCTTTGAAGTCATTCGATGAGAGTAGGACAGATGATTGGCAATGTTGGTTTAGTGTGTTAGATGTTAGATTTTAGACATGCGATTTGTCGAGATAACTATCTCAACCAATAACATGCCTAAGATCTGGGTCAAACAATTTGCTTGAAGTTTGGGTGGTTTGTGAGCTGTATGCCAAGCACGGGGATCCACCTTATCCAGTCAATTTGTATTCTGATCATATTTCATTTCTTCTGTGGCCACGGACAACACGGCAGCTGCATGCATTATATTTGTGAGTGTGACTCTCATTCTTTCTGAATAAACATGCCAGAATTCTAAAAAAAACTCGACAGCTTTCTGAATACGGTTATTTTTATGTGGTAAATATGCTACAAATCCCAGATTGTTCTGCTTTCTATTTGTTTTTGCAACATACTTTCATTTTTTCAATCCCAAACAGCATACCATAGCTGTTATTTCCTTTTATTTATTTTTATTCAATTTTGTCCTTCTCCCCACTATGTATTTTATTCGTTGTATCACGTCTCTGCTGTGAGAATGAAAACAGCGTAGCAGCTCATTATGCGCTTATCTTATAAAAGCCAAATATCAATAAGCTGTCATAAAGTGAGTTCGTGGTGTTTAGCACTACACAACGAGAGTACTATGTTGATTAAAGTGTCAATATAAAGTTTTCGGACCCTTTTATTTTAAAATAATGTTTGGAATATTAAAGTTCATGTAATTACTAAGGGCAGAAAATTATATAAGGCAGGAAAATTGAAGTAGAAAAATATAAAAAATATCTTATTAAAAAAATATATAATTAAATAAATAATTGTAAATACATTTTTTTCATCTAAATGTGTCATCTTCGTGTATGCACCTCCTGCACTTAATATAATGATATCTGCTTCTGTAACATCTGTAAAAATATATTGGTATATAAATTTGAAAAGGTTTATTTCAAGGTATGGAGATTAAAATTGATTTCTTTCTTTTTGCAATTAAAGTTTGGCGTCGCCGGCGTTGGCGTCGGCGTTAACATTTGCTCTTGGGGAAGATAACTTGAAAAAAATTATATGTATCCCTCCCAGATTGGTTATGCATGTTCTCGGACAAGTTTATTAACGGCTGAAAAATATTAAAATGACGTTTTTCGCATTTTACGTCAAAACATGATCTTGTGGGCGTGTTAGCCTTCACCAATTTGTTATGCCCAATGTAGTGCGATTTTTTGCCTTTTACGTCAATATGCTGACCTTGTGAACGCAGTAACTTCAAGTTCAATAATGGCGGTGGGCTATTGTCGAGTGGGCTCTTGCTGTTTAACCCTTTAACCGCCAAATTTTTCAATCTGAATTTTAACCCACTTGAAGTTGTGTTTCGCTGACGCGATCCACAACTTCAAGTGAGTGAAAATTATTCATATTTGACAAAATGGAGGTCAACTGTTTTCAAATCTTGCTGATTGATTGTCACATTTTATCTTTAACATGTTTAATAGGTGGTACTTAATGTACCAATGAAAAATGAAATCCCGAATATTTGCGGCACCGGCGGTTAAAGGGTTAATGTCGTTTCAACATAACAGTTTAGATAATTTCCGACAGTAAAAAATCTATGTCGCAGGGGGGAATTGTCTTTCTAGAAGGCTCTCAGAAAACAGCCTCAGTCCTACTAAACTGTGTGATTCTCAAGTCAAACCAACAAGTGCCAATCTGCGCATCTTGTGTTCTAAATCAATCTTTTATATTAGAAATAATATGTTGAAAAGCTTTGTCGTGTTGGCTGTTGATGCTCAACACATGCTGGGACTAGAAGACTCAGTCGTGATATACTTTATTAATTTATGGAGTGAAAACGTGGCGTCAAGGTCTGACCAGATGACACAAGTGTAATACCGCACATCATTCTAAATCAATCACTTCTATTGTTCCCAGGGATCTCTAGATACAGAATCTGGTTGATAACATTGCCGGAAATGTGGGCGGGCTGAGAATTTGACACTTTGGTACACCTACCCGATTTTTTTTAGAAAATATTCGCTAAAATATGTTTTTTTGCGTCATTCTCACTCTATTATTATGTTGGGCCATTGAAATTAAATGTTGTTGGATTTAGTTTTTTCTATTGATTAGGCCATATATCTGTGGAGATAAAATAGTAAAAAAAATACATAATTTTGCACTAGCATCCTACACCTAAGAGCTCTTTTGGATATTGTAAATATGTCGCAAAATGCATTTTTTTTTAATTTTCATTTTTTTTATTTTTTTGCATATAGTTTATGACAACAGGTTCGTTTCTGCACGAAAAGCGGTTCCATTTATTTCAGATACATCCCTGATGTCTGAATTAGGTTACCAATGCTTAATTCGTCGAGTAATTTATCATTATGGCCAATTTCAACATGGCCGCCGTAAAATCCATGGTTTTTCCCGAAATGTATTATTGAACATGGTTTTCTTAAATTTCGCATCACAAGCACGGTTTGCGTGTCTAATCTTACATTTTATTGTTTGCTCAAGTATTTACAAATGCTGGAATGTGATATTTAAGACTCAATCTAAGATGGCTGCCAGAAATGATCAAGAAAATGTTCAAAACTTCACATTTTCTTGCAAATATTTTAGAAGCACATGTTTTATCACTTAAGAAAACCCTCACGATCGGTGTCATTTGGTTCAGAGACAACCCTTAAATGAAAATCATATGATTAGTGCCTGATTTGTAGAGTAATTAATCAATATGGCCGATTTTAAAATAGCCACCGTAAAATAAATGCTTAATATTCATATGCATAATTCAACATGGTTTGCTCAATTTTTATCTCAGAAACACGTTTTTTCTGACTATTCTTATATTTTAATGCTGATAAATCCACTGAATATGTCTATGTATATTTTAACATGTTTAAGTACTAGAATATGTTATTTAAGAACCAATCCAAGATGGTCACCGTAAAAATGGTAAACAATATTTTTAAAACTTTTGAAAATAGTTCACGAGCACGCCTTTATTTCTGTACGAAAACCTCAGTGAGCTGTATTATTTGGTTCAGAGGCAAATATTAGGTCAAAATCAGGTGATTAATTCTTGATTTCTCAAGTAATTAATCATTATGGCCGATTTCAAAATGGCCGCCATTAAATAAATGCATTATTGAACAACGTTTACCTAATAGTCATATCATAAACACAGTTTTGATGTAATATCTTAAAGCGACACAATCAGGCTGAAATCATACAAAAAGAGATTATTTTTTTTTGGTTTCTTAATATGACCATACGATGGAAACATGTACATAGACTAGAACTGCAAAAGTTTTTTGAAGTTTTTTTGTGCAGCGCATCTACCAGTTAAGTGAGATATAGAGATGAAATCCCGGTTTTTCTTATTTTGGACATGCATGTCCGAAATAAGAAAGAATTTTTATCTGGTGCAAAAAATATACTACAGTAGCAAAGATCACTTTTGTAGTGGCTTACATAATTTTCAAGGTGGCAGTTATCACTTCTTCACTGGCCACTGATCGCCTTTGTAGTTGCTGAGATAGCATTTAAAATTTCTGTAATCACTTCTTCAGTCGTCAAGATCACTTTTGTAGTGGATGAGATAACGTTTAAAGTGGTTCTAATCACTTCTTCGGTGGCAAAGATCACTTTTGTGGTGGCTGAGATAACTTTTAGAATGGTTTTAATCACTTCATCAGTTGTCAAGATCACTTTTGCTGTGATTTAGATAATTCGAAAAGTGGCTATGGTCACTTATTCAGTGGCCAAGATCACTTTATAGTGGCTGACATAATTTGCAAAGTGGCTGTTATCACTCGTGGCGATCTCTTCTTCAGTGGTCAAGATCACTTTTGTAGTGGCTGAGATAACTTTTAAAATTGCTGTGATAACTTCTTCGGTGGTCAAGATCATTTTCGTCATGGCTGAGGTAACTTTTAGAATGATTGTAATCACTTCTTTAGTTGTCAAGATCACTTTTGTAGTGGTTTAGATAATTTTTTAGGTGGCTGTGATCAGTTCGTCAGTGGCCAAGATCACTCTGTAATAACTTTTAAAGTGGCTACGATCACTTCTTCAGTGGTCATAATAACTTGTGTAGTGGCTACGATAACTTTTAAAGTGAATGTGATCACTTATTTATTCGTCAAGATCACTGTTGTAGTGGCTTGGATCATTTTCAAAGTGTGTGTGATCGTTTTTTTAGTGGCCATGATCACTTTTATAGTCGCTAAGATAACTTTTAAAGGTGATGTGATCACTTCTGCAGTGTCCAAGATCACTATTGTAGTGGCTGAGATAACTTTTAAAGTGGTTGTAATTACTTCAATTTTCTAATCAGCCATAATTAATAATTACTTTACAAATCAAGCAATAATAACCTGATCTTGACTCATAGGACGTCTCGGAAATAAATAATACCGCTCACGGAGGTGTAAGATTAGCCACTTGAATCGTGTCTGTGAGATAACTGTGTAACAACCATGTTCAATAATACATTTTACGAGAATTGCCTGTAATTGATTTCACACGGACTATTTTAAAATAGGCCATAATTATCAATTATTCAACACATCAAGCATTAATCACCTGAATTTTGTTCATGGGTACGTGTCTCTCAATGAAATGATACCGCTCATGGAGATTATCGTACACCATTAGAGCCTGTGCTCATAAACTATTTGGAAAAAAGTAAAATTTTGTGCATTTTCTTTACAATTTCAATGCGGCCATCTTGGATGCGGTGGTAAACATTACAGCATTTTTAAATACTTGAACAAACAATAAAATGTAAAATTAGATACCAACACTGTGATTGTGATGTGAAATTTAAGAAAACCATGATTGATAATGCATTTCAGGGGAAATCATGGATTTTACGGCAGCCATTTTGAAATTGATCATAATGATCAATTACTCGAAAAATCAATCATTAATAACCTAATTTTGACTTAAGGGATGTATCTGAACAAATTGGTACCGCTCATGGAAACTTTCGAGCATGACCGAATTTGTTGTCATAAACTATATGTAATAAAATGGAAAAAAATTGACAATTTTGTAAAATTGCATTTTGCGACTTATTTACAATATCCCAAATAGCTTTTTAAAGTAGGATGCTACTGCAAAATTATATTTTTTTACTATTTTATCTCCACAGATGAATGAACTGATGGATAGAAAAAAACTAAATACAACAATATTTGATTCAACTGGCCCAACATTGTGATAGAGTGAGAATGACGCGAAAATCATATTAAGCGAATAGTTTCTCTAAAAATTGGGTGGTTGTACAAAAGTGTCAAATTTTCAGCCCGCCCCCATTTCCGGCAATGTCATCAGCCAGATTCTGTATGTAGAGATCCCTGAGAACAATTCTAGACATGTGGACAAAGGTTGTACCGCCGGTTTAGGCACAACGAAAAGGTGGTCCCTCTGCTGCTGTACTATACGCTACGATAAGTAAGTCTTTATTTGGTTTGATCATCAATCACACCATATGATTGTAGGATTCAGCCAAGCTGATATTGTAGCGGATCAAGGAGATACGCTATCCAGCCTCATATTATTGTCAAAGACCAACGTGATTAATAAGACATCCATGATTTATTCACTGATAAGGACTCACAAATTGTCAGCCATCTATAATTTATTGGCCGTTTAGGATTCACAAATTGCTAAGATATAGACCGTAATTCCTTGTGAAATAATCCGGTGTGTAATAAAGGCGTGGTGACTAATACACCTTTCCCAATAGCAACACGCCATACACTACAGTGGCTAAAAGCTGAACTATTTAGTTGGGAGTCCTGTCACACTTCTATTACAACACGCCACACAGTGATTAAAACTGAACTATTTAGTTGGGAGTCCTGCTTATGCGCGAAATCGTGCAAACAGTGTATTGTCTGTCTCACTCATCAGAATATAACTGTGACAAATCTGATTTATACACATAGGCCGCTCTGATTGAAGTGTTAACCCTTGTCCCGCTGAATTTGTTTCTATTTCTCGGCATTTAAAACTGGAATTGCTAGCGGAAGCTTCGTTTGACTGAAATATCTTTACATGAAATGAAATGAAATGAAAACTTCTCTAGCGCCTAACTCCTCGGAGGGCCGAGCTCAGAGGCGCAATCCATCCTTATCAAATTCCAAAGAAGAGTCGAGGGAAATAAGCATTGTCGTCATCAGGGAGCCGGGACGCAGAGGAGCTAGGGCGGATAAGCCAGATCGAAGAAATGCGTTTTGAGCAGTTTTCTGAAAGAGGAAATATTTTTAGCTACACGAAGGTGTGCAGGCAGTAAATTCTAGAGAGTAGGACCAGAAACAGAAAAGGCACGAGCACCGAACTTAGTTCTGATACGTGGTACTTTGAGCTTATTTGTGCTGTTTTATCTCAGATGTTTTACGGAGTCTGCAGAAAAAAGGAGGCTAGATAAATAAGATGGCTGACCATCATCGAGACAACGAAATACAAAAATGCATATTTTGAATTGTATTCTAAACTAGATTAGAAGCCAATGTAATGATTTTAGTAGAGGAATAGAGCGACTGAAACGAGAAGCCTTTGTCACAACCCTTGCTAAACAGTTCTGAACACGCTGTAATTTCTGTAGATCTTTAGCTGGAATTTGGTGTAATAAGGAGTTACAGTAGTCCAGTTTGTCACCAGTGCCACTGCAAGTTGTTTTGCTAAAGCTAGAGGTAGACTTTTTCTGATGCGTTTAAGATCTCTAATGTGATAAAAACAGGAACTGGACACCTGTGAAATGTGCTGACGAAAATCAAAACCACTGTCAAAAAAAACGCCCAAATTCCTTGCGGAATCTGCTGGATTCATCTCATTGTCCAACACCGCAAGGGGGAAAAGGTTAATAAACTTCTCCCTCTGCGATTTCAAGCCAATGAGAAGAAACTCAGTCTTGCTAGGATTGAGTTTTAGTTTGGATTGAGCCATCCAAGCAGATACCCCGGTAATACAGCTCTGAAGCATTTTTAATGACTCAGTAGCTGTGTCAACTGTTAAGGAGATGTAAATTTGTGTATCATCGGCGTATAAGTGATGACTCAATCCATAACTTGAAATAATGGTGCTTAGAGGAGCGGTGTACAAATTGAAAACCAGACCCCTGCGGCACTCCATGCTCAAGGAAACTAGAGTCAGAAAAAAAATTGTCAATTTTAAATCTTTGATGCCTGCCACAAAGGTAGGATTTAAACCAAGCCAAAGCCATTCCAGAGACACCATACCACTCAGCTAGTCTATTTGTTAGAGTGTTGTGGTCGATAGTATCGAACGCCGCAGACAAATCAAGTAAATTCAAAGCTGTGTCATGGCCCTTGTCAAGAGAAACTGAGATGTGATTGTGAGCTTGTAAACGGTTGGAAACAACTTTTTCAATAATTTTAGAAATTAAACTTAGATTGGAGACTGGTCTATACTTTTTGAGGTTATTAACAGGGAGGTTTGATTTCTTTAGTAAAGGTGTGACATGAGCCTCTTTGAATGATAGCGGGAATGTTCCAGATTCTAGAGATAAATTAATTATAGTTGTTATGGGTTTGATTAAAATATCCAACAAGGATGTTCGTTGGAATCGGATCAAGGTCACATGATTTTGATGCAGACTTCATATTGATCTTCCTGACCTCGTCCTCTGATGCTGCTTCTAAATTAAAAAATTGAGTTCTTATTTTAGGCTTCTGAACAGATGGTACATCATTCACCTGATTTGAAAAATTGGCCTGGATCGTTCTGATTTTGTCACAAAAATATTTTGCGAAATGATCACAAAGGGACTTTACATTATTTGATTCCGGCAGTGCTGAAGCTGGCGTTCTATGTAAAATATTGTTAATGGTGTCCCAAAGGCGGCGAGGGTTTTCAGAATTTTCATCTATGAGATTTGAAAAATATTGAGATTTGGCCTCTGTCATAAGACGATTGCATAAATTTCGATAGTTGCAGTATTTTGATCTGTCATAACCTATAAAGAATAGGCATTTTTAAAATATTTACAAATCTTTCAAAGCAAGACTTGGAAACAAAATAAATGTATGCGAATAGTTTGCATTTAAACAGCTACATTTCATTAAATTATTTTTTGACATCATTTAACTTGATATTGCCTCGTAAACGTAATGGATGTACATCATGTATTTCGTATGGCCCACGCATTGACAGATTTGAACAGGTCATGGGTAAGATTTGTGCAGACATGCTATATTATTTTTTAATTATTTGTGTAGGTTATGGTACTTAAGGTGTCAAAATAACGTTTCGGGCACTTTTTTCTCAAAGAAAGTATTTGGAATATTAATGTTTATATAATTACCATAGAGTGATGATTAGAAAATATGTCTGTAATGGCAAGCGAATTGAAGTAGACAAATTCAAAACATATATAATTTATTGAAAATCTAAAAAAAAAACTGTAAATAGATCTCATTTTATTTAAATGTGTTTTTTTTCGTGGATACACCGCGAACATTATCTAAACTGTCATATTCCAAACATTAACCAAAGTTAAAAAAATATTTACCGTCAGCTGATTATTATATACGCAATACCATCAGAATCAGCCAATCTGATATTGCATGGAATCAACTAGAAACGTCACTATTTTCATCCTCTCCTTCTGATTTTCGCGCCTATGAGCTCGGGGCACCGAGGAGTTAGGCGTTAAAGAAGTATATATATATTTATGTTGTTAATCTTATCTCCTCGATCTGTATTAGTTTATTTTTAGTTTATCAATATATACGCTATTCGATAAGAATCACCCGAACAGGCATTGCACGGAATCAACTGGAAACACAACCAAACCGCTGTTACCAGACATCTCCTCTGACTGGTTTAATGTTGGGCGAATGTCGCGGACAAATGTCGCGGACGGTGGGCAAACATTAAACCAGCATTGGGTCAAAATCTCGTGCTTGCAGAGATTACCATACACACACACAGCAAGTAATCTATTATTTATTGGATGCTTAGGGTTCACAAATTGCCGAGATATAGCCATAATTTTGGTTCGGAAAACTGATGACAGGCAATTGTCGGCCATTTTATTTTATGTGTACATATCACAAAATTTAAAATCTACTATTATATGTACAGTTTATAAATAGCATGTACACTAAAACATTGTTATTTTAACACTAGATAATTATGGCTTTGTCTTACGACACCTATAATTAGTGAACAGTTGGTTTTATATTATACTGTCATATATTAATTTATTATATAATTTTAATTCACTAATAGGGTTGACTGGCCTTGTAGAGGTCGTCTCACCTGCGCCCATTAACCAAAGTTATTAACATGTTGAAAAATAATAATAATGATATTTTACCATTTGAATGTTTTTAACTGGAAGTGAAATAAACAATAAACAATAAACAATAAGACCTTCTGAAGTAATCCGATGTGTAATAAAGGCCACGTGACTGATTGTCTGCCTCCATCGTCAGCATATAAATCTAATTAATCTAATTTATACAACTAGGGCCAGCTGTTTGCGATTTTAACTCATGTCCCGCTGAACTGTTTGTCATTCATTTAAAATCTTTCAAATCCTTTTAACTTAGGATATATTACTATTCTATTTGTCTTAAACCATGCTGAACTATGCCTGGAACCGTATATATATATATATATATATATATATATATATATATATATATATATATATATATATATATATATATATATATATATATTTATTACGGTTATAGTAGCGAAACGGTTTTCAAGTCTGTCTCAATACAGGCTTTTTTATACCCTGAAAAGCTTTGATTTTAATCGATAGATATGTTATTTGTGAATCGTCTCTACACACTAGGCAGAATACGAACATAACACTTAGTAGGCCTACAGTGGTTCTGAATTATCATCATGATTAAAAGTATTGCCTCAATATGTTGTTCGGTGTAAATTCACCAAATGTCCGAATTAGTTTGTTGTATGTTGTAGTTGACTATCGTCACAGAGGGTGCTGCACGGGCAAAGCAACTGAACATTTTAGAACATATTGTGATGTTAACATGATTTTAAATATGTATGTCATACCATGTATATTGTCACGTGATTTCAACAAATAAACATTTTTGTATATACAATGTACATATGCATATACATCTCTCATTTCTATGACAAATAAAGCTGTAATGACTTTTCTTTATGTCAATAAAATACATGTATGTCGGTATGTTACAACGAGAGTACTATGTTGATTAAAGTGTCAATATAAAGTTTTC
>OZ024908.1:2474986-2503891 GCA_964017125.1 Flabesymbios commensalis
CTAAAAATCCTCACTGAATGTGTCAGATTTGTGCCCATAATTCTCCCGATACTCTCCCCAAAGTCTGATTCAACAGTGACTAGATTAGAATTGTTTTGAGTGGATATGGTTTTGCTAAAGCAGCTTCTAAAAATAACGTGGATTATAATTACATATCTTTTTACTCATTAACCCTTTTAAGCATTAAATTACAGAAAGATCTATTTCACTAACCCGTTAGGCACCCAGTTATTCGTTAACCTTTAAACATCAAATTACATAATTATCTAACCCATTAACTATTTCAGCACGCCATTACAGCCTTCGCATACTTTAAATTGTATCTCACCAATTTACAGAGGATTACATATTCTTTGTTGGCAACAAGTTAGTGTGTATTATTTTTTTCCATCTGCAGATGAAATTACAAATGCAAAACCTAAGTCTATATACAGTTACATGTATGTGCCTTATGAAAGACAATGAAGTGTAATAAATAGACTGCAAAACCTCCGCCGCACAAGAAATGGTCATTGACGCTGAAGAATCCTACTTCGCAAAGTGATTGTTTGATAAGTCAGCCAGTCAGTCAGTCAATTGATAACACATGCTAGAGCAATAGTAAGTGTGATATATCCGCTACTTCTCACAGGGAAGGTAATAAGAGGTTCATCTAGCTCAATTACCTACGTCTGTTTGGATCATATTTTCTCAGTGATTCACCAGATAATGTATGACCACAGCAAGTAATGTATGCTCCCACGTCAGCAGATAATATTAGGATCCCATGCGGAATCAGTTCTCGCGTTCACATGCAGTATTTATTTTAAAACACACCACCAGTAAAAGCGATACACTGACCCAATGTTGGTTCAATGTTGGACAATTGTCTGCGAAGTTGGCCCAGCATTGAACCAGAATAGAGTCAGTGCATAGTGCTAGCTGGGCAGGCTGATCAGCAAGGGACGTAAGCCAAAGCTGCCACATCATCATATAGGCCCATGTTGGCTACCATTCCCCCAGTTTGCACCTTACTGCTGGCATGATGACCGACACTTGCCCTCCATAATAACTTGGAGGTCACCTGCGAATGAATCTCTACCAGGTGTGAGTAGGGATATGTCAATATAACTTGACTTATGCACACATTATTCTTGTGTACAGGGCACATATGAAACATAACGTGACTGCTAATAATGCTCACTCTGTATAAATATATTTCTTTAAATTAAAATAAATTTTATTTAATTTAATTATATAATTAACATAATTTGGGGAAGCTTTTATTAAATACTTAACATAATTTGGGGGAGGTTTTATAACTATATATGTCCGTTTTAGCAGCTTGGTCCTCCAAACAGAGTGCGTGCACGAGCACAGAGATGGATCATTAGTATGGTTTAAATATATCCATGTGCAAAATTACATAAATTTGATTTTTACAAGTGTACAATGATGGACAATCATGTGCGGATGTTTGTCCAAGTAAAGCCAATATTCCTTGTCGTCTGCATGGACATGATTGTGCAGAAAGCGACGTAAAGCAATGTTTCTTGTAGTCTGCATGTAGACTACATGATTGTGCAAAAAGCGACGTAAAGCAATGTTCACTCACTCACTCACTTGTCGTCTACGTGTTGTCGTCTATGTTTCCTGCGTGTTGCCCACGTGTTGCCTACGTGTTACCTACGTGTTGGCTGCGTGTTATCTACATGCTGCCTACATGTTGCCTGCGTGTTGCCTACGTCTGTGTTGTTTACGTGTTATCTACGTGTTGCCGACTTTTTATCTGCATTTTATCTATGTTTTGCCTACGCATCGCGCAAGTGCTGCACACGTGTTGCACACGTGTTGCACACGTGTTGCACACGTGTTGCCTACGTGTTGCCTTCCTATTGAGCAGTAGTCCGTGATGAGCCGGCCATGGTCCTATAAGTCCGGCTATTTTCAATCACAGCCTTGAACCCGATGGCTTTGTGCCAGGTCCACACAAAAAACACACCCGTGTTAAATTACCATGATTACCATAATCATTTAGCAGATTTAGCACTTCCACTGCACACAATTAATGCACAATATTAACAAAAACACTAACGATGAATGACCAGCGTCTTGATAGTCATTATGGACTCCAAGATGTGGCCAATAAATCACGTTAATAAAGATATGGACTGATATATAGACGTCACCGGTATCTCTCGTGAATAACAGTCCAGTAGCAGTAATGCACCTAGACAATCAAGACACACATAACGTGAACCATAACCCCCCCCCCCCCCCCGCCACAGATTGTAATATATTTTTCTATAAATCATGCAGCCAAACAGTTTTTTTCAATTTTAAATCTTCATAAATGTCTTTGTTAGCTCTTTCCGCTTCATTTTAGTACCTGTGTTAGGGGACTGAGGCCATTAGACATAATTATTTAATTATTTCAGTGCATCTTTAGACGTCAGAATCTGACGTCAATAGACGTCAGATTCTGACGTCTCAAGACGGTCTCCGCACTGAAAGGGCTAACCCAGTATTGGTGCAATTGTTGGCCAATGTCTCAGACATTGGCCAACAATTGCACCAATGATGGGTCACAACACAATACTTGATGAAGTCATAAAATATTGACCAGCAGTATATTTCGAGGAGATGAGTGAAGGTTGTTGAATGGGATTATCGGCTATTGCAAATAAACCGCTCTCAGGTAAACTGGAGTAGAGGATCAAGGGATGCATTGCTTAATGATACTGCATTTACGACATGCCATAAAGCGGCTCACCATTCATGTGTTCACGACAATCCATCCGGGCCGATATCGTAAGTGCCTTCCCTTCAGAATCTGAAGGGGCTTAAAGCATAATGTACATGTTTAACCACATTCATTAAATGTCAGAAAATATAGATTACATGTCAAAATCAGGGTTATACATAATTTAATTCTCAACTTTTCTATAAATTATTATTTATGCATTCGATATATAAAACAAATTAAAAACGACTATTGGAACGACGCTGGCCCAACATTAAGCTAACATTGTTTCAATGTGTCATGTTTGCTGGGCAGTGCATGATTTCTGCAGATGAAGAAGACCACACGCTGAATCACAGACAGTATTCATCGGGCTTAAACTGACCCTGGTATACACCAATCAGGTAACGCGGTACCCTGGTGAGCTTACTTGACCTTTCAGTAGTATTCATGAATAATTAAGTCTTTTTCTCTCGGTTTCTAATTGATTTCGTGTCCCCTGACAATATGGGGAGGATTAGTGGTTGGTGAATCAGGATTAATCCCAAATCTGGCGTATCTGGTGTCAATGAGCTCACGTGTGTGGAATCAGCACTACATGTACTTTCCCACATTACAAATGAAAGGAAAAGGACAGGCTTTTAGGCCATTTTTGTGCACATGCAGGCTAGATTGGGCCAGTAGAACCTCCGGAGTATTATAAAATGAATAAGATGATACTGCCCTTCAGACAAAATTCGAAATTCAAACCTTGGCAGTCTGAGGCCGAGGTGGCTACTTCTCGGTCACAATATTGAATCTTTACAACGTCTCACCACACATAATACCGCTCCCATAGACTTACATGTATTATGGCCCATACGCTTGGGCCTCCCAGCATTCTTTAAATGAAAATATCTTATAAACCTGTATATATTTTTAATTATAATGACCTACTCTATCAATACAAAAAATAAAAAAAGGTGCTTAAACATGGGGCTTTTTTTCTATTTTCACATGAAAATGTAAGGTCCTAGTACCTTCCCTGAGCGTTGCCAAAACACGGGAACTTCCGAATGCAGCATATGCATTGTTACTACCAGCCTAGGGGCTACATTTTGTGCCTATATTTCCTGATTTCAATGTTTTTGAAGGGAGAAATGGTCACCCAATCTAAATGAATTGGTATCAAAATGATATAAATGTAATATTTAACCCCAAACCTGCTATAAAGCACCACATTTTATAGAAAAGATCGTAACTCTCTCACTATTAAACTTTTTAATTATATGTGCGTATGAATTTGTGTGGTGAGACCTTAAAGCAAAATACATTTTATGGGAATTTTTTTTTCATGTGATCTGAAAAATACATTTAATTCTGTATTGAAAAGAGAAAACCTTGTTCAATTCTGATGATTAGCAAACTCACAAACACAAATTCAAGTTTCCCTGTTTTTGATTAGATGTTGAGAAATGACCTGTTTCCTATGGTAAAACATATTTTTCTCTTTCTTGAAGGCATGTCTACCGCTTGTCTATTTTTTCAGATATTCAACTTGATTTTATGAAATAAACGATTGTATTTTTATAGAATTGTGTTGTCCCTTCATTATGCACATACAAATGAAAGGTAGAGATGATAAAGGGAGATAAATCATGCCAGGAAAGTGATTGTAGTCGTTTGAACTTATAACTATAATGGCTCTATATGGGCTATTTCTGGGTGTACAGACCATAATTGGACATTCATCATGTCAGTTTCGTAATTTTGTAACAAAACCCACCAAAATGTTTTTTATTGCTAAATGGGCTTACTATTAACAAAAAAAATAGCAAACGAAATTATCTAGGGGTTAGAGATTCGCTGTGGGCTTGAAAAAAAGTTCCCAGAGACGGGCACTTTAACGTCTCACCACACATAATACCGCTCCCATAGACTTACATGTATTATGGCCCATACGCTTGGGCCTCCCAGCATTCTTTAAATGAAAATATCTTTATAAACCTGTATATATGTTTACTCATAATGACCTACTCTATCAATACAAGAAATAAAAAAGGGTGCTTAAACATGGGGCTTTTTTTCTATTTTCACATGAAAATGTAAGGTCCTAGTACCTTCCCTGAGCGTTGCCAAAACACGGGAACTTCCGAATGCAGCATATGCATTGTTACTACCAGCCTAGGGACTACATTTTGTACCTATATTTCCCGATTTCAATGTTTTTGAAGGAAGAAATGGTCACCCAGCCTAGATGAATTGGTATCAAAATGATATAAATGTAATATTTAACCCCAAGCCTGCTATAAAGCACCACATTTTATAGAAAATATCGTAACTCTCTCACTATTAAACTTTTGAATCATATGCGCGTATGAATTTGTGTGGTGAGACCTTACAAGTGAGCAGGGAAAAAAAATTGAACCCCCCCCCCCCCCGATTACAGTGCTTTTTGTCTTTATATTTGTCTGCACCGGAGCTGGCCCAGTTTAGTCTATATGTGCACAAAGGTGGCCTAAAGCCCGATTCATTTCATTTTTTTGCACCGGACCTGATCAATTAATCAATCAATCAATCAATCAATCAATCAATCAATCAATCAATCAATCAATCAATCAATCAATCAATCAAGCAATCAATCAATCAAGCAATCAAGCAATCAATCGATTAATCAAATAATCGATCAATCGATCACTCGATCAATCAATCAATTAATCAATCAATCAATCAATCAATCAATCAATCAATCAATCAATCAATCAATCAATCAATCAATCAATCAAAAAAAATTTATTTGATCGATCAATCAAGCAACCAGTCTACCAATCAATAAACAAATCAATCAATCAATCATTCAATATATCAATCAATAATCAATATCAGATGGATGTCAACACTATTTATGTGACGTTTTATCTTTAACATGTTCAATTGCTAGTATTTAATAGGTTAATACAAATGAGAAACACATATACTCGGGATAATCTGTCGAAGGGTTATGCAATAGTGCTGTTCTCATGTTTCATGATGTTTATAACTTAGACGGTAATAAAGCCTATCATCATCCCGGTTTGTGAAATGATGTGTGCATCATGAATATTAGTTTTCATCGTCTTTATCAAACAAGAACAATATCCCGACATGTTAATATAAACTTCTATCTAGTAAAACAAGTATGTATGTTACGTCACTTGATACTATATATTTTACTAAACGTGATTTTTCAAAGTAAAAACAACAATCGTAGTAATTAGTGGGAAATTCTCACTGGATATCCTTACATATTTCCATAATTTGAAACTCCGATAACTTAAATTAACGGCTTCATGATTAAGTTTCATTATTTCACAGAAGAAGTAAAATACGTAAAGCAATGCGTTTTCGCCACATGCAAATCAGCAATGTTATAGTTTATCCTAACAGAGCCTGAAGCCGTATGATATATTGTCCAATTCTCTTCTCTATGATCTTACCTCCAAGAGATGAACATGACGGGAATCTATTATAATAATAATAATAATAATAATAATAATAATAATAATCTTTATTTATAGAGGGTGACCCATTGAGCTTTCGCTCATCTGCCATGGGGCCCTCTTAAAAATCCATACATACATATATACATGGCAAAATAATCAATTTTTTATACATAGATATAATCATAATATATGTACAGAAAGTGCAAATAAGAATTATCATGACAAAGTACATTAAAATGTAACAATTCAATATAGCTATTAAAAAAAAAAAAAACGTCTTCAGTGTTATATAAAAGATTGCATAAAAAGAAGCTGTGTGAGTTTGGATTGAAAGCTAATTAAGGTTGTACAATTGCATATTTCGTTGTTTAATTTATTCCACAGTTGAGGACCTTTGAACGACAAACTTTAGGTGTGTTGTCTTGGTACATCTAATCTGTCAGTGTTGGAAGATCTCAACACATAGGAATGAGAATTGGATATCTGGTGAAACAAATCTTGTAAATAAACGGGAGCAATTTTATTTATACACTTAAAAACTAAACTGAGCTGGTGAAATTTAACAATGTCAGAAAAGGATATCCATTTCAATTCCTGGAATAATATTGCGCTAGGAGTAGAAAAATCGGCATCTAAGAATAATCGAGCTGCTCTTTTTTGAAGCTTTACAATTGTATTAATGTTTTCTTGAGATGTGCTACCCCATATACTACAACAATATTGTAAATAGGGTTTTACACAATAGTTATAAAACTGGATTCGACTTTGGGTTGAAAGGAAGGGCCGTATACGTTTTAACAGAAACAATTTATACATCACAATCTTTTTTATGTTTGCTACCTGTAAATTCCATGTCAAGGATTCGTCTATATGAATACCTAGAAGTTTACCATGTGTAATTTGTTCAAGTTGGATATCATTAATAAAAATATTAATTTCTTTTTCAGTGTCAGTCATTTTATTTAATCTTTGTCTTGAACCAACCAGGGCTACTTTAGTTTTAATAATACTCAATTTCCTTTTATTTTCTTCACACCAGTTATCAGCAGATGTTGCCATAGCTTGGAGTTTGTGTGTAATAGTTTGACTGCATTTACTACTGTGATGTGCTGTAGCATCATCGGCAAAAAGTGATAAATTGTCTAATTCTGGGTACAAAAGCATGTCATTTATGAAAACTATAAAGAATAATAAAACAGAACCTTGTGGAACACCACATATATTTTCAAAAGGATGTGATATTTGGCCATTTATGTCAACTTTCTGGGTACGTTTTGATAAATAAGATGTAAACCAGTCGAGAGCTTCTTCGCTACATCGATAAATTTTGAGTTGGTGTAATAAAAGGGAGTGGTCAACTAAATCAAAAGCTTTACATAAATCTACCATTAAAATACCAGTCAATTCACCTTTATTCATAGCTTTGAGCCATTCTTCTGTCATCAGAGTCAGTGCCGTTTGACATGAGTGTTGACTGCGAAAACCTGATTGTTTTGGATTTAATAGATTTTGTTCATTAAGAAATGCATAGAATGTACACGAAACGTGTTTCTCAAGTATTTTGGACACAACGGGTAAGATCGATATTGGTCTGTAGTTATTTACATCGTCAGTAGACCCTTTTTTAAGCAAGGGAATGACTCGGGCTGTTTTCCAAGTACTGGGAAAACGATTTTCTGTTATGCTCAAATTACAAATTTTAGTTATACTATCTGTAAGATATGGCGCAAGCAACTTTAAAAATATTGCACTAATTTCATCAAAGCCTGTGGCTTTAGAATTTTTTTATTTTACAGAGGTATTTGAAAACAAACCCATGCGAAACATGCGGAATTTTGAATGTCACGCCTGAACTGTTTTTATCTACAAAGTTTGATAATTTCTCACACTCTGGGAGACCACTGCTATTGCTAGTTAAAGTATATACCGAAGAGGCAAAATGCTGATTAAAAACATTTCCTATTTTTTGCTTACATTCTATTAATTTGTCATCAACTTTTAATTTATGTAAATGTTTACGAGTATTATTTTTTGATCCGAGTTCTTGAAATATTTTTGTCAATATCTTTGGGTCATTTATATTTGTTTCTATTAGGTTTACATAATGATATGACTTAGCCTCTTTTATTTTCTTTTTACATTTGTTTCGTAACGTTTTATAATTTTCATTACTTTTGTTCGATTTGCACAAGTCTCTCTGTTTCATAAGCTTTCGAATTTCAGGGTTCAACCATGCTGGCTGAAAGTCGTGTTTAATTCTTTTTGTGACTTTTGGGCAGTACTGGTCAATGATTGACCCTATTTTTAATGTCCAAGAATTTGTTGTTTTATCGATATTCATGTTGTCTTTAGTTGTTATAGAGCTTAGTCTATGCAACATATCTACCCCTATAGAGTGTACATCTAGGTCAGTATATTTACGATAACTTATCGTTTTGTGATCATTTCCAATGCCATTGCAATTCTTTATACAATTTGACTTTTTAACAGTAATATATACATGGTTGTTATCACTAACAGACCAGGACAACACACCAGAATTAGAAACATTTACATCGTCAGATACATATATATGGCCTATTAATGTTTTACTCTCTGAAGTAATTCTAGTTGGTTCTTTAATTATTTGAGTCCAGTTATAATTTAAAAATGTATTAATCCATGAATTTCGCTTACAAACAGTTGATACCAGGTCAATATTAAAATCTCCTAGTAAATAAACCTCTTGTTTTCATTGTGACATTTTTCAAGTAATATATCCATACAATTAAGCCATTCTGAGTAATGAGCTAAGTTATTATTAGGTGGTCTATACACAAAGCCAACAAGAAAATTACCATTACTAAATTGAAGTTCCACAAACAGTGTTTTAATATTCAGCATTTCCAAATCAATCCTTCGTTTATAAACTAAATGTTCTTTTAAATACAATACAATGCCACCACCGACACTACCGATGCGTTCTCGTCTAATTATGTTATACTTGTCAATAAGAATTTCTGAATCATTAACATTTTTATGCAAGAATGTCTCTACTACACCATAAATGTCTACTGGGAAATGAGTCTTTACACGGTATCGTATTTCATCTAATTTAGAATATAGTCTGTTAATATTATGACATACAATACTAAGATCTTTAGTTCTTAATACATCAATATGTTCGTTTTAGACATTGGTGTTTTCAATGTTGGTGGATAATATATGTTCAAAATCGGTAAAATCACTGATGACACCCACATCAGTCCGTTCATGATTGTTTGAATCATTTATGTAGGATATGTTTCCACTATCCAGTTCTATATTCAGACATGGATTTTCTGGTGTCCGTTGTGAAAAGGATGATGAGAGATAAATTGGCCTATGCTCCTAGCCAATTTGATCTTGCCGTTGTAATTGAGATGGAGTCCGTCCTTCAAGTGTTGGAAATCAATGCTGCTATTGTCTAAGAATGCAAAATCTTTGTTGTAAGAATTTCTCTTCAAGACAGCGTTTATCGTTTTAATGTAGTCATTCAGTTCAGGTCTGTCACTCCTTACAATAAGACCGGAAACTACTACTTTTGTTGACGGACTTGCTTGTTGACACACTCTCACAAGGTGCTCAATTTTGCTTATGACTGATCGTGGTTGTTCTCCAGCTAGATTGTTTGTACCTCCCATCAGCATAACAACATCAGGTTTGTAAGTCGTCACCATGTCCTTGGCACTTTTTTCTAGGTCTTCAGCTTTGGCCGATGGGTGAACTAGTCCGAAGCAGTCTATGTTGTCTCTGTGATGTGTATGAATCTCGCGTGCTAGTCCTCGTCCCATTGAACTGCTGATGATCATAGCACGAGTTGATTTATTTTGTGGAATAGTGTCAGTCTTTCCATGCGTTTTTCTTCACGTTGTTTTCCTCAGCCGCATCGTTCTTTGTAGTCACTGTTTTAGATTCTGCCACTTTATTAGTTGCTCTATGAGGTTTTGTGGCAGAGTGCAGCTCTTTCTGTGGCGTGGATGAAGTGTTGATTGCGAGGAGGGGAGTGTGAGCTGTGCTTCTATGAATCTATTTCGTTCAAGTAGTCTGTCTGCAGCAGCCTCAGCATCTTTCAGTTTCGAGATGAGGACGCCAGATGACGCAGTTTTCTGTAGCTGTTCCTCTAACTTGGCAATTTCATGAATAATGACACTGGATGCGTTGCATCCGGCACAATCGGTTCTTGCATCACCCGTTGTGTCATTATTTCGGCTGCCTTGAACTTTGTCATATTCTATGTCGCTCAATTGTTGCACCATATCACAAAACACCTCTAAGTCTTTCAATTCAGCCTGACGGACTTGAGAACAGTAAATCCGGTGGTGTGGCGTTCTTGTCAGTGTATGCTGGAGTACTCATCATAGGTCCTGGCGCAGGGTTTTTGGTCTTAGTTGCAGACATCATAGGTGTCACTTTCGAATTGATATAATATTTATATAATTTATATAATTTATTGGACGATTAGGATTTGTAGATTCCCGAGATATTGACCATAATTCCAGTTACACTGAATCAGAAGTGACGTCCTTGTCACTAATTGTCTGCCTGTCCCCTTTTCAGATTCAGAATATAAATCTTATTTATATGATTGCTTGTGAAGATTCGAATCACGACCCGATGTCGTCTATAATTATTGTGTCTTCTGATTTGGACATTAACCTTTAAAAAGCGTTACATAAAGCGTTAAAAAAATATATTGTAACCCACTTGAAGTTGTGACTCGCTACCGCGACCCACGACTTTAAGTGAGTAAAATTACACAAATGTGTTTCATTTGAAAACAAACATTTGCAGATATTGATGTTTAAACACACATTTCATTCCCAAACACTGTGATTTAATCGGGTCAGAAAACATATTAAAAAGTACTATGGTCGTGTTGGGCGTTCAGGGGGTTGATTTCCCAAACTGAAAGTTGATGCTAAGCCTGCTAAAAGGAACGAGCTAAAAGAGAGAGATATTTCCAGCTTAACCTCTGAGCCGTAAAAGGTTATCTGCAGCTTAGACTTAGTTTCCCTGTGTCATTTGCTCACCATTTATACGGCTTTCTGTGGCTTTACATGTATAATATTAGCACATTATGTGAGTTGTCTATGTCAAACAGAAAGAACGAAATTCGATAGATTCGCAATTTTTAATGTGTGAGGCGCGCAGCGCCGAGTATATACATTGATATGTATAACACGAATCAATCGTAATTAATCGACTTAAAATGAACAGGCACAATCCCAACAGCCACATAGCGTTAACCAATGCTGGTTTACATTTGGAAAACCGCCTGGGGCGATGGTTAAGTGTTTGTTGGGATGCACTCCAAGATTTGATAGACAACCCCTATACCTATATCGATACTATATCGATATTTTACCAAAAGACTGACGTCACTGCTGTATGTTAAAAAAATGAGATAAAGTGGGTGAAAATTGCTTATATTTGTGTAATTTGAGTCCAAACACTTGCAAATCTTTTTTTTTTAATTTACATTTCAATGTCAATAAGTGTGATTGACCCTGCTAATGATGAAACAGATTACAAATGACTATAGTCGTGCTATAGCGCGGTAACCCTTTCACACGAACCACTAAATTGAACGTCACATACGACATTTTTAAAAAGGAGTAAAGTGAGTAAACTACCAATGATCTTTTCTGTCATATTTTGATATAATGTTGTATTAAAAACATTTTGTTATAATTAAAACATGGATATACTATTTCCATGATTATAATTATGCACCTCTAATATGGCGGGGCGGGCCCCTGGTGCAGTGGTTAAAGCGGCTTTGAGTCAATGAGAAGAGGGCTTTGAGTCAATGAGAAGAGGGCTTTGGGTCAATGAGAAGAGGGATTTGAGTCAATGACAAGAGGGCTTCGAGTCAATGAGAAGAGGGCTTTGAGTCAATGAGAAGCGGGATTTAAGTCAATGAGAAGAGGGCTTTGAATCAATGAGAAGAGGGCTTTGAGTCACTGAGAAGAGGGCTTTGAGTCAATGAGAAGAGGGCTTTGAGTCAATGAGAAGAGGGCTTTGAGTAAATGAGAAGAGGGCTTTGAGTCAATGAGAAGAGGGCTTTGAATCAATGAGAAGAGGGCTTTGAGTCAATGAGAAGAGGGCTTTGAGTCAATGAGAAGAGGGCTTTGAGTCAATGAGAAGAGGGCTTTGAGTCAATGCGAAGAGGGCTTTGAATCAATGAGAAGAGGGCTTTGAGTCAATGAGAAGAGGGTTTTGGGTCAATGAGAAGAGGGATTTGGGTCAATGACAAGAGGGCTTTGAGTCAATGCGAAGAGGGCTTTGAGTCAATGCAAAGAGGGATTTGAGTCAATGAGAAGAGGGCTTTGAGTCAATGAGAAGAGGGATTTGAGTCAATGAGGAGAGGGCTTTGAGCCAATGAGGGCGGGGGCCCTGGGGTAGTGGTTAGCACCGCTGCCTTTCACGCCAGAGCTCGGGGTTCGGTTCCCGGTCTCGGCGGTTTGAAAAAAAAAATGTTTCTTCCCCATCCACGTGTGAAAGTCAGTATTGTGGGGAGCCTCCGTGACCGAGAGGTAGCGTGCTCGGCCTCAGGACCGCCAGGGCACGAATTTCGAATCCTGTGTCTGGAGGACAGTGTCATCTCAATCATCTCACCATCCTCAGGAGGTTCTCCTGGCCCAGTTTAGCCTGTATGTGCACAAAGGTGGCCTAAAGCCTGATTCAATTCATTTAATTTGAGTCAATGAGAAGAGGGCTTTGAGTCAATGAGAAGAGGGCTTTGAGTCAATGAGAAGAGGGCTTTGAGTCAATCAGAAGAGGGCTTTGAGTCAATGAGAAGATGGCTTTAAATAATTAACTCCCACAACGCTGAAATATATTTGTATCAACCATGGAGACTTAAGTGTTTTATCATTTTGAAATCATCATAAATTACTTAGCTAGCTCTTTCTGCTTCATTTGAATACATATGTTATGGTTCTACTTTTATTATTAATTATTTCAGTTTCTGGTGTCTGAAATGTTTAGGTAATCAAAATTATTCTCCGAGTAGAAAATTTCACTTCGTCTAATAGATTTTTGACAGTTTAAACACAATCAAGCTTGGCTCAGGATATCAGGGTTGACATGGTAAGCTTGGCTCAGGATATCAGGGTTGACATGGTAAGCTTGGCTCAGGATATCAGAGTTGACATGGTAAGCTTGGCTCAGGATATCAGAGTTGACATGGTAAGCTTGGCTCAGGATATCAGGGTTGACATGGTAAGCTTGGCTCAGGATATCAGGGTTGACATGGTAAGTTTGGCTCAGGATATCAGAGTTGACATGGTAACCTTGGCTCAGGATATCAGGGTTGACATGGTAAGCTTGGCTCAGGATATCAGGGTTGACATGGTAAGCTTGGCTCAGGATCTCAGGGTTGACATGGTAAGCTTGGCTCAGGATCTCAATATTGTTTCCACCACTCCTGAAAAGTACATGCTGGAACTAATGTTGTCCAGGAAATATTAACATTAACCCTCACAGTGCGGGGAGCGACTTTAGTCGTCAGAATCTGACGTCTGTAGACGTCAGATTCTGACGACTGAAGTCGATCCCCCCACTGTAAGAGTAAAGATGTTTCTAATATCCGCAGACCCCTAACATAGGTATTCAAATTGATCGGGAAGAGCTAACTGAAGCATTTGTGATGATTTCAAATTGAAAAAACCCTTTGGCCTTCAAGGTTTTTATAAAAAAAAATTCAGCGCTTTAAGGGTTGAACCTCTAACTTATATAAGTTCACAATTTCCCTACATGATGTTGTGTCTCGGTACTACGGCGACCCACATTAAATAGTATTCGTTCAATTTGAGACATAAGCTTTACAATTTCTGCTAATCACACAAGTATTTCACGACCAAAACGCGTTTTTATTTGCCTATAAAAATATTAAAATATACGCAATTAGTGTAAATCGCTTAATTTCATCACATTCTATTCAGGTACTCATGGATGTATGCATATAGCAGACTCTATTCAAATATGGTGTTGGGTGAATACATTAAAACACACCGCTACATTATATGCTTTGTTCGACCACTACATTCTAAGCCGGGAATGGAGAGTTATTGTTGATCAAGTGAAGACAACTTATAACGTTAGGTGTTATAATCGGTCAGGTGTGACCGAACTGTTGATTATGAGCGATCCTCATTATGGTCGGATGTGTTTTAAGTCAGTTTAAACCCTCGGAGCTGTACATTCTTAGCTGTGGAAATAGCCTCGGCCTTCGGCCTCTGCCTTTTCCACAGCTAAGAATGTAGAGCTCCTCGGGCTTTATCCTGTACATAGTGCCCGCACTATTGTAGAGCTTATCCACAAGGCGATATTCCTGAATATAATTTTGTGTTTAGTCGTGAATTTAACCCGTTAATTTATCTAAATTAATTTTTACCTATATGTACTTATGTCTCTCTACCGCGATCCAGAGCGTCTCGCTACCGCGATCCGGAGCGTATGCAAAAACCATCACCCAATGGCATGTTGATGTTGAACCACCGTCTGCGGCGCTGTCCCAAATCCATGGTATGTACGTAAATATATTTATTAGGACCGGCCGGAGGCCAGTACTATTAAGTTTATTTTGCCTGAGTTTGTATTATTTAGGAGAAAGAGGGGTGCTGTGTGTGGGAGACGGTTGATATTACTGTACACCAGTCCTTATGAGCATGTCCTTAGGTTAAGGACTTTTGTCTTTAACAAGTGTTCAGAAGTAATAATATCCACGATTATATTTGTGGTTAATTCTAAAATAAGAGTTTAAAGGGTTTTGGTTGGAATAATGTTGGCCCAGCGTCGCAGACGGTGGCCCAAAATTATTTCACAATTGGGCCAATGTATCTGGGTAGTGGCCTCTCTGGCCACGGGGGATGAAATTGTCACCCCTATTGTCACCCCAATTTTCGCAACGTAACCTATGTATACAGAATGCTGGGTTGTTGTTGGGCCATCGTCAAACACGTTGGATCAACATTGAAGCAACATTGGTTAGCCATCCAGTGATTGCTGCAAACGCTGGTGTAGAGGAATCATGCGTTCGGTCAGTGTCGGAGTGGTGTTGAGCCAGCATCTTACACAATTGAGCGGCATTGAACCAGCAATGGGCTGCGACTCAGGCCCACCATTGAACAGAAATTGGGTGGGTATGCCAACATCGTATGTATCGACACACGCAGCACGATTCACTGGAAAGTGACGAATGGATGTTGGCCAGAACCGGCGATGGTGGTGGAATGAATAAACGTTGAAGATATATACTTTAACTTCTTTCCTTGGTCCTTTCCTTAATTATATCCTGGACATTTAGGATTCTTGCCCATGAGGAAGATCAATATATGTTTTTTTTATTATAGTGACAGATATAACATGTACAAGTATACAATATCAATCATTGGTGAATATAGTATATCCAGCCTATTATGGCTTACCAGTCACTTTTGTTTATTGGTATAGTAAAAGGAAAAGATATATTTATATGTATTGCTTTGAACTGAATGTGCCGGCAGTCCCGTGGGTTCTCCGTCACAAGTTAGGTTACATGTAACAGAGAATCCACGCTTGCCGGCACAGACAGGAAACTGTATGCGTACAGATCGGTAAACAACTGGTAAACAGAGCAGTAGATCTACAATCATAATAATAACATAAATTTCACAGAAAAAAGTACACTTATCTTTTCAAAAGATATAAGCCGAATTTTTGTCTATAGCACTCATACAGCCTAAAGCCGGGCCTCGGAGTTCGGAACTCCTTTTCTAGTGTCCCTTGTATTTAATTACCCAAGTAGCACTAGTAGCGCTAGTCAAGGGGTTTCCAAGATATATAATTCTAAATATCTAATTCTCTGATCCGGAGGTGAACAGAAATGAAATCAAATGAATCGGGTTTAGGCCACCTGTGTGCACATATAGGCTAAACTGGACCATGAAAACCTCCTGAGGATGGTTAGATGAATGAGGTGACACTGCCCTTCAGACACAGGATTCTAAATAGCGCCGAGCACGCTACGATATATTAATTCACAAAACATGATACATTAAAACAACATTGGGTGAATGACTGGTGTTTGCTGGGAATCCACGTACATGTTTTCATGGCAGACACAGATCTCTCGACAAATTAAATCATGCCTTTTAAAACCACTCACTCTATCACCATTTTCAATCATCCCATGCCTCGTGAATACGTATGTTATGGATCTACGACAATTTTATATTTTCAAATATTTCAGTGATGTGATCGACTTTAGACGTCAAAATGTGACGTCTACAGACAGACGTCTGATTCTGAATTTAAAGTCGGTCCCAGCGATGAAAGTGGTTTTTAACCATAATTATTCTGTTATGTTTCTGTTGTTTATTTAAATGGTTATATTGAATTTTCTTTTGAGAATACAGAGACCATTATCAATAAACCTGTATAATTTGATAAGTTTAGTATCAGATCCTGACAATATAAGTCGGTCCCTGCGATGAGAGGTTAATTTGTGATCAACTCAAAACATTCTTTTCACTGATATATACACATATAAAATCGTGGTTTCATTCACCGGGAAGAACTCATGCCATGTGAGGGATTAATTCGAACCCATGTTCTCTGGCAATCCCTCGTCGCCGTGAATACAAACAGCAAGTGGTACAACCCGTGAAAAAATCCTTCTAAATCTGTCAGATTGAATCCGACGCATATGATTCTGGCTGATCACGTGATCCTGCTGGTGGCTGCGTCTACATCATTATTACAGCACAAGTCACACAAAAATCATCTGCTGATGTTTCACCCATGTGAACTTTAGGAATAACAAACTTACTGTGTATGAACAAACTTTAACGTTTTCCACTCACATTTCTACCAACCCCGACTGTATTTCATTACATACTTTTATTAGAAAAAACATTAAATAATCGCTCGATTCAAAAATTATATAAAAAACATAAGTCAAATCTTACTAGCACCACCTTCTTAACACTGACATAAGTTCATTTTATGGCATATTGCAAACCTCTGTCTAAATATATATAGAATTGCATTCATTTATTAAGTGTGTATATTTTATCCTTATAGTGAAACTTGTAGATAATCATTTATGACGTCATAGATTCAACCTGCATCCCCATCGTAATGAGGATAATCCCCAAAATGTAACCGATTGTCACTTGGCCCGAAACACACCTGTGGTGAAAGTTTAATGAAAATCAGCTCATCACTTTGTGAGTAATTAGGGGGGGGGGGTCAGACATAACAGCAAAGAAGACCAAAATCATAACCCCCAAAATCCGCTCATTACTTTGTGAGTAATTAGGGGGACAAAGATTGTATCAAAGAAGACCAAAAGCATAACCCCCAAAATCCGCTCATTACTTTGTGAGTAATTAGGGGGACAGACATTTTATCAAAAAAGACCAAAAGCATAACCCCCTTCGAGAATGTAATAATAATAATTACACAGGCGATCTTAGAGTAAATCACCATAGTACAGATTGACTGACTCACACTAATCACGATCCCAGGCGTCACTCCCGAATCACTCAGAACAATCAATCCTGCGAGGTATCTACAGGCAATTATCCTGTATATTGGTACAGCAGTGGCCCAATGTTCCGGACGTTGACCCACCACTGTACCAATGTTTGATTATCACACGTCGCTTAATAACCCTTTAACCACCGGTGCCGCATATATTCGGGTTTACATTTTTTATTAGCACATTAAGTACCACTTTTTAAATATGTTAAAGAAAAAATGTGCCATCAACCAGCAAGATTTGAAAAGAGTTGACCTCCATTTTGTCAAATCTGAATAATTTTCACTCACTTGAAGTTGTGGATCGCGTCAGCAAGACACAACTTCAAGTGGGTGAAAATTTAAATTGAATAATTTGGAGGTTAAAGAATTAACCCTTTAAGCGCTGAAATATCTGTATGTAAACCGTAGATACAAAATATATGATAAGATAGGATAAGACACGTTAGGATTTATTAATAGCCACATAAAAGTATACATTGAAAAAGTGTAGCTAAATGTACAAAGTAATCTTTAAAGCACCAAAATAGTTTTACATAAACTCTAGAGAGTAAATATTTTTATTTGAAATAATTTTAAATATCTTAGTTAGCTCTTTCAGCTTCATTTGAATACCTATACTGTAATATCTTAGTTAGGTATTTCCGCTTCGTTTTAATACCTATACTGTAATATCTTAGTTAGCTCTCTCCGCTTCATTTTAAGACCTATGTTATAATGGGTATTATATTTTACTCTTTCAGTGTGGAGATAGACTCAAGACGTCAGATTTTGACGTCTAATGTCGATCCCCGTACTGAAAGGGTTAAATTCATATAATATTGACCAGCAGGCTAAGATCAGGGCGACCACGCCTACTGATACAGGTTTTACGACATGCCATAAAGCGGATCACCATTCGCGTGTTCACGACAATCAATGTCAATCTTAACCACATAAAGAAAATTACCTGGGCTGAGATCATAAGTGCCGAAGTGGTCCCAATCGACCCATTTTCTACCTGTGGTTTTATGATTAGATTTCGTTACAGGTTTAGATCTTGTTTTTGTCACCTTAAGTCACATTTTATCTTTTCATGTGAGTCTGGCTCCTGAATATTTTGCTATAAAGTGATTCATTGATCGAGTGTAACCCAGGCTTGGGGCCAAAGTACTCGGTACTTCGGTACTTTGGTACTCGAGTACCGATTTTGCAGTACTCGTCGGTACTCAGTACTCGTACTTTTAAAAAGTACTTGTACTCGTACTTGTACTCAAGTACTTTTAAAAATAAAAGTACTTTTAACGAGTACTTACGAGTACTTTACGAGTACTAATCATCTCAAATTGATGCAAAATAGCTCACAGAAAAATCCTAAATCATTATAGCGGGATATGGAACATTCAGTTAATGATTCTTTTACCATCCGTTTAGCTATTATATTAAAAAATGGTTTAATATATACTTTGAAATTATTTAAAAACTAGTCCTAATTACTTACATCAACTTTTAACAAAAGTGCGCCTTTTTTACAATATCATGCTGCTAATTGTTTGTTCTGCCTTGTATATATACTAGTATCCTCGTGTAGTTCACAAGATAATTAAATAGCTATTCTTAATAAAAAAGACTAGAGACGTTTCTTTGGAAAACAGGAATATATGTTGATATCTTACATTTACAAGTGACTATACTATACGGTGGGACTAGTAATCATTGAAGGGGGAGGCGTGATTTCAACAATAATGTAGCGCTATTTAAGAATCACACTTACAACACCTCGTTCTTTGCAGCTAAGCCCCAGGAAAGACACGGCATTGAACCAATGGTGGTATAATGTTGGGCCAACGTTAATGACTGTGTACTAATATTACTATAGGTTCCATTTCTCGTGTTTGTTGGGACGATCGATCGGTATTTGCGCAATATTGGCCCAATTGCGTAGACACTTAGCCGACATTTCCCCAGCACCGGACAAATAATGCCACTTGAGTGAACAAGTATAGTTTATAACTGTTCTCTTATAAAGCAGTTGAGACTCGATGTGGACTAAGCTATATTAAAACTGCCATAGCTCATACAACTCAGTACCAATGTTGTGTAAGTATCAAAAAAACACGACGGCGACAACGCGACGTCTCATCTACCGTGAGCTTATAATGTCGGGCCAACGTCCACGACATTGGGCCAGGATTTAACCAGCAAGTACGTAGGATTAACACGTGTAGTAACAATACTGTTCAAACAAAGATGACGAAAGTAATTAGACGGCGAACATAACCTTTTAACTGCGGGACTATTTTTTAATATCATTAAAATTATAAAGCGGTTCATCCAAAAAAAATCGGAGCGCTTCACATACTAAAAACAACAAAAAATAAAAGTAGACAAAATTATGCACAAGTTTACAAGACGTCAGGTGTCTAGCGAACTAAACTATCTTGAAATGTACAACATATATACAATGTGTCAGGTCACCAGTAAGCAGCAGGTCAGTCAAATGAATGCTTTTTGATTTGTAATTTTTTAAATATCGTGATTATGTAGTTTGTCATTTGAAGCGAAAATTTGAGTCAGCAATTATAGCTGCAAATTAGAGCAAAATATAATTGAACGCATTAGTGTCGCGTAAGGGTTAAAGGTGTGAGGTTACATAACGAGTCCATTGTAGGCCTACGTCAGCTTTCTATAACCCTTTCCGTCCCCGAAATGTGATGACGGACTAAACTAATAATAGGCTAATTTATCAGCGTATACCTGAGCTGAATCGTGTAAGGCTATACATGTATTATGGTAAAGCATTTGATTTGAAAAGCCAACAGGCACTTCTGTTTACTTTACAAGTAAGCAGATACTGTCTTTCGGAATTTCAGGGCAGAATTGTGATCCTTGTACCTTTAATAGCCTTGATCTTTTCCATGACACAACGTGTGTTCAGGCTCATTTAAACGTGTATTACAGGCGGCACTGGTCCAAAATTTTACAATCATTAGGACTACTGCAAGTTTTTAAGCTAGCGTGTTTTGCAACGTAAAGCTTTAGACACAGACAATTTGTATACTAGTATGTACTTATTTATGCATTATGATTCGCCAAATATTAGGCCTACATGTTGCATACAACACTTTGTACACTGATAGGAAAATACAATATTATACTATTGGCTGGGACATGGTATCCGATATGCAATCTCAATAATAGGCCTGTCCCATAAAATATTATTTTCACCACTCATATATATCTATATGTGACCCGACCTGGCAAAATGAATCGTAAGTCGCACATTTAAATATAGGAGTTATTAAAATATCCCGCACCTACACAAAATTACCTTTAAAATGGTATATCACACAACTCTGTAGCGTGTTTAACTCTGAAAATATGAGTCGACAAACCCAGAAAAATATGAAGTCTGAGTTGCGTCATTTTGAGAAAATAGCATTTGAAGTTCAAAAAGGCATTTTGTGCAGTTTTAGATAAAAACACAAAATTGTATTAAAATAAAATAAATAGAAAAAATATACATTTCCACTCCATTTTCTTAATAATCGTTTGCCAAAGTGTGACTTGAAACTCATGTTGCCTGATCGGGTCACATAAATCAACATGAAGTAACATATATTATAATCAATTATTTATTTACTAAATGTCATGTAATTAATTAGAGTTTACAACCAAAGTACTCGGTACTTGTACTCAAGTACTTTTCAAAGTACTTGTACTTGTACTCAAGTACTTTTGAAAATCTAGTACTTGTACTTGTACTTGTTCTCGTCATTTTTTCAAGTACTTGTACTTGTACTCGAATACTTTTGTCCAGTACTCGCCCCAAGCCTGGTGTAACCAAAATAAGTGATCATCAGGACCCATAAAACGGTCATAAAAAATAGATTACGTATACGAGAAAGCCCGACAAACTCTACATTCTTAGCCGTTAAAACGGTCACGGCCGAAGGCTGAGGCCTTTTTCACAGCTAAGAATGTAGAGTTCCGGAGGTTTTAACTGACTTAAAACACATCTGACCAAAATGAGGATACCTCATAAACAAAACCTCGGTCACACCTGACTTATTAAATGCCATTCGCCCACCATGATATTTGGTCTGTACTTGTTCAACAATAACTCTACATTCCCGGCTTAGAATGTAGTGGTCGGATAAAGAAAATAATGTAGTGGTGTGTTTTAATACAAAAAAGACAGCGATATACGTGAAGAAAATACGACATCCAGAGTTTAATTCAGGATTATTTTGCCTTTGTTCTGAACCACCATATACAGCAAAAAAATCCTTGCTTGTTACTTTTAAATATGGGAGGTAAAGATGTCACAATAAACCATCAAGTAGGATTCAACATATTACATAGACCCTGCAGGTTGCAGTCGTTCATTTATACGTTCTGACTGACTGACTGACTGACTGACTGACTGACTGACTGACTGACTGACTGACTGACTGACCGACCGACCGACCGACCGACCGACCGACCGACCGACCGACCGACCGACCGACCGACCGACCGACCGACCGACCGACCGACCGACCGACCGACCGACCGACCGACCGACCGACCGACCGACCGACCGACCGACCGACCGACCGACCGACCGACCGACCGACCGACCGACCGACCGACCGACCGACCGACCGACCGACCGACCGACCGACCGACCGACCGACCGACCGACCGACCGACCGACCGACTGACCGACTGACCGACTGACTGACTGACTGACTGACTGACTGACTGACTGACTGACTGACTGACTGACTGACTGAATAAGCGAAACAAACCATTGAGCAGCCGGGTTTATCTGGGGAATTAGTGAAAGTTTTTCTCGGCTGCCCGGAATTTCCAGGAATCAGTGATTGTGATTTGACAGATAGGCCTACGCTAGCTGATATGCATCCTGGATATGCACAAGATGGTACAAACAACACAAAAATCACAGCTGATCATTCTAAATCGCTCACTTATAAGGGCGACATCAATCAATTATAAGGTAAGAGGGAAGTTTTTTTAATTGGATAACTTTATTTCACTTCCTATACACAGAACTTTTTTTCACACTCTGCCTCAAGCCAAATATTTGTTCACTTTCCTAGAAAATGTTTTTCTTTTTACAAAATTGAATTAGTATTCATTTGGCTTAGTATTCATTTGGATGTTAATGAACCAAGCGAAACGAGTCTTCACAAATTTAAGGGTCATTTAATGGAGCCCAGCGAAGCGATGCTCAACATTTCTCTAACGGCCATCAACTATTTATTTACATGTCGTTACAATTTGAATTCACCATAAACTTCTTCGTTAGCTCTTTCCGCTTCATTTGAATACCTATCATATGGGCCTACGACCATTATACATTTGTATTTTTTTCAGTGCGGGGATCGACTTTAGACGTCAGAATCTGACGACGTCTACGGACTTCCGATTTTGACGTCTAAAGTCGGTCCTCGCACTGAAAGGGTTAAATCATGATAAACTCCGAACATTCTTCTCACTGACATAAACACACATCAAGTCGGGGAGTCATTGACAGAGGGAAACTCGTGCCACGTGAGGGATAAATTCGAACCCATGTTCTCTGGCAATCTCTCGTCGCCGTGAACACAGACGTTGCGTAAGACTGCCTCAGAATTCAAAGGTATTAACACAATATCGGGATAATGTCGGACAACCGTCTCCGACGCTGGCCCAGCATTTGCCCAGCATTGGTTCAATGTCTGGTGATGTACGTCCGTGTTTTTTCAATCTTCCTCACAGTAACACACACAGTGTGGCGGATTACCCAGGTAACACAAAACATGGTGGAAACATTTTGAAAAATGTGTACGCAAATGTTATAAAACACAAATTGCAGGGTTTAAAAAATACCCGTCAAACATTTTTTTAGGGTAAGACACAAAAATCATCATTAATATGTTTTAAAATCACTTTTATGATATTTACGTTAAAAAATGTTGGGTGTTATTTGAGTATTACCTTTTACCGCTAAGAATTTTTTTTTAATTTGCACCCACATAAAGTGGTGTCTACTGTGACCCACAACGTCAAGTGGGTAAGAATTACTCATATTTGTTTACTTTGAAACCAAACATTTTCAAATAGGGCTGATTTAAACACACACTGCATTCTCAGTAACTGTGATTTAACCATCTAATACAGAAGATTAGAAACGTCTATAGCCGTGACTAGCGGTGAAATCGTTAATACACGCCCATGTTTTGTGGATCACTCATGTCTGTTTTACCTGCTCCATTCGTAAGGATTTAATTTGCGGGGATATTCCGTGACAAAAAGGTTGCGATTCAGATTCCAAAATTACCTTCTGTGTTTTTTGTTCAGTGTCATCGCATGATCATTAGCCATCCCAAGAAACGTCTTTATATTTAGCCTTTGTGTGCACTTAGCTGGCATGCAGTGTGTTACTTTTTTGCATTGCACCGGCTTATTATTGATACTTTTACGCCGTATTTTGCTATGAAAAGCGGAGCTGCTGTGAAATGACGGTAAATTAAAAAAGAAAAAAAACACATGGACAAAGTAATCACGAATATTTAAAAAATAGGGTCAGTGATTTCTAGAAAGGATATATGCGCAGAATTCGTTATACCTTACAGCTAGTTATTTTCAGTGATAGATTATATTATATCTTATAGAAGCATCAGGGCGGGGGCCCTAGGGTAGTGGTTAGCACCGCTGCCTTTCACGCCAGAGTTCGGGGTTCGGTTCCCGGTCTCGGAGGTTTGAAAGAAACAAAAATGTTTCTTCCCCATCCACGTGTGAAAGTTAGTATTGTGGGGAGCCTCCGTGACCGAGAGGTAGCGTGCTCGGCCTCAGACCGCCAGGGCGCGAATTTCGAATTCTGTGTCCGGAGGACAGTGTCATCTCAATCATCTCTGGCGTGAAAGGCAGCGGTGCTAACCACTACCCTAGGGCCTCCGCCCTTCAGAGCATGAGGCAAATCACACACACGCAAACTATCACCGCCTAAACCCAGCAAACACAAAACATTTGTATAACATTTGTACAATGTCGTTCCAACGTCACAAATGTTTTGTGCTTGCTGGAAAGTAAGTAACTCACCACCAGGTATCACTACCATATTTAACCCTTTCAGCGCCGAGATTGACTTTAGACGTCATAACCCGACGTTAATAAACATCAGATTCTGACGTCTAAAGTCAATCCCCGCACTGAAAAAGTAAATTATTTATAATAGTTATAGATACATAGCATAGGTATTAAAAAGAAACGGAAAAGGGTAACTAAAACTTTTATGATGATTTAAAATTGAAAAAACCCTTTGGTCTTTTTGTTTACTATAGGTTTGTTAATATTCGCGAGGTTTTAATTTTCACGAATTTCGCGGGGAGGATAAACCGCGAATTCAAGAATCTCACGAAAATTATTATTGTAATGGCGCTACTAAAGAAAATGAAATTCGCGAATTCTAAACGTCGTGAAAAGTCCAAAAATCGGGAATTCGCGAAAATTTAAACACGCGAGTATTACCAGATCCATAATATATAACGCAAACCACACCCTCTCAATCTATCCCCATGCTATGACGTATCTCATGCCATGACGTATCTCATGCCATGACGTATCTCATGCCATGACGTATCTCATGCCATGACGTATATCATGCCATGACGTATCTCATGCTATGACGTATATCATGCCATGACGTATCTCATGCCATGACGTATCTCATGCCATGACGTATATCATGCCATGACGTATATCATGCCATGACGTATATCATGCCATGACATATCTCATGCCATGACGTATATCATGCCGTGACGTATCTCATGCCATGACGTATCTCATGCCATGACGTATCTCATGCCATGACGTATCTCATGCCATGACGTATATTATGCCATGCCGTATCTCATGCCATGACGTATATCATGCCATGACGTATCTCATGCCATGACGTATCTCATGCCATGACGTATCTCATGCCATGACGTATATCATGCCATGACGTATCTCATGCCATGACGTATCTCATGCCATGACGTATCTCATGCCATGACGTATCTCATATCATGACGTATCTCATGCCATGACGTATCTCATGCCATGACGTATCTCATGCCATGACGTATCTCAAGCCATGACGTATCTAATGCCATGACGTATCTCATACCATGACGTATCTCATGCCATGACGTATCTCATGCCATGACTTATATCACTACCAGGTTTAAGTGGGTACTTGGCGTATACTTAGTGGGTGTTTTATTCAGCTGCTAGGTATTTCAGGGAAACTGTAATCTAGTTTTCTGATAGATGCACTTTGTGAAATAAAAATGAAATGAATCGGGCTTTAGGCCTCCTTTGTGCACATATAGGCTAAACTTTGTGAAACAATTCAAACTTAAAGGGGTTGACATATAAATGATACATTTAGAATGTGGGGACCGTCTTTATACGTCAGAATCTGACGTATAAAGACGGTCACAGCGCCGAAAGAATTAAACCATATCTAATGATCATAGACCCGTAAGAAAGAAAGTCAGAAAGAACTGACTAAGACACTTATGATGATTTCAAAGTGAATAAATGCCTTTGGTCTCCATGGTTCATACAAAAATATTTCAGCAAATAATGTACGTGAAAACCTTATTCTGTATACATATAGGCATTTCTCCAAACCGCAATCTCTGACCGCAGCACCTTCAGTCTTCATATACTTGATCAATTTCAGGAGAAAAAGTGGCAGCAACATTCTGGCCAGATGCCGGAATTGTAAAATCTTTTTCAATCACTCACTCTCTGTCAGTTGTGGTCTCAGGTATTCTGGCTAATCTATACATGCTATGTATGTTTATATGTTTTCACGATATTTACAGCTCAGACAACTAACAAGATAAAAAATCTTCTTTTGAGAACTCATTAGAACCTCACAAACCTCATCTCATCTATGACTATTTACTTGTAACAGCTTACTGTTAACTAAAAATAATTATTTTATACGTTACACCAGCAGTTTTGCATTTCTAATATTATAAATGTTTGTCACTTCACTTGCAGACTACTTCTGTGACGCTATGTTCACTCACCTGATATTGCTTATTCTTTTGTTATTTTTATCCAAAGACTAATTATATGTCGCAGCAGCAGCGAAAGCTAATTATTATCATTTCGCGCGCCTTATCATTTAAAAAACTAAAAAAAAGCAAATCACCTAGTATAGATGGCATATCGCTGGAATTTATTAAAAGTGATATGATAACGTTCTTGCCATTGTTGGAAGCATCATTTAATAATATCTTAAGCACAGGGGATTACCCAGATAAATGGGTCCAAGGGGCAATCACTCCAATCCATAAAAGTAGAAGTAAATCATGTGCAGATAACTATAGGAGAATCAGTGTTATGCCAGCCTTAGGTAAGCTCTTTGAATCTACCCTAGAAACGCGTTTGTCATACAAAAACGAAGTATGTATTGACGATGACCCATGTCAGGCTGGGTTCAAAAGAAATTGCAGGACCATCGATAATATTTTTATACTACAATCCCTTGTAGTCTCGCAAAAAGCCCACAAAAAACCTTTATATGCGTGCTATATTGACTTTACGAAAGCTTACGATTACGTAAATAGAGACGCATTAGTCTTCAAGTTGAAAAAACGCTTCGTTGAAGGTAAATTCCTCTCCGTTATAAAATCAATGTTTAACAAGTCTAATGGCCGTGTTAAATGGAGAAATAAATTTAGCAAACCCATTAAAAGCAAGTTCGGCGTCCTACAGGGTGACGTTTTAAGCCCGAAACTTTTCACAGAATTTCTTTGCGACATCTCAGAATATCTAGATAGAAGCTTAGGTATCAAATTAGGGGGTATGGGAATTATGTATTTACTTTTTGCTGACGATATTGTGCTTTTTTCGGATACAGCCGAAGGACTACAGAAGCAGATCTCATTATTTTGGGGCTACTGTAGATTATGGCAACTAATAGCTAGCCTACCTAAAAGTAAAGTAGTCATATACAATAAAGGGTACGCAGATGAGACATATGAATTTAAGATAGGAGAGGACAGACTAGAAATGTGTAAATCATACAAATATCTCGTACTATGGTGCAGCAACAGCCCTAACATATTTGCTAAAAATTATACATACTTGTCAGAGCAGGCTAAAAAAGCATTATACGCGACTAAAAGCTACACCACACCCTCACCGGAAATTATATCACAAACTTTAATACCCGATGCGATACTGAACAATTTAAATCTATCATGAGCAGTGAAAACCATGCAATAATCAATGCTCTTGCAAAGTATACTTATGTGTGTTTTGAGAAAATAGTAGTTTAACAACCTCCACACTCACGAACTTGGCCAGGTACAAGGGCTTCCATTACTAGTATCATATGTGTGGTGCTATTCAGCTCTAAAGCTGTAGAAAATATGTGTAAATCATGCGAAAAATCATTTTTAGTGAGGGCGTCGTGTCCAGTTCATCGATCTGCAGCAATTCTGCGCAGTACTGATGAGCTAGCTATACCTTAGATCGTATATATCAAGTAATATTTTAATTAATGATGTATATATGTGTTCTTTTAATCTCATTCTAATTAATTTTATCATGTTAATGACATTTCTCATGGTCAGACACTGGGCATTGCCATATATTAGATTACTTCACTTGGGATTATTCTTTTAAGTTTGGGGCTAGATTTATTGTTTTAAGTTTAGGGGACCCTTCCCGTCGCCTGTGTTATTGGACCGGGTGGGACCCTAAGGAATTAGTCAGAGCTGCTCTGTCAACTGACTCTTTCTTTGAGGTCTGGGAGGTTTTCACTCCGGTGTTAATATTTAATGATATGTGGAAATGTCTATGGTGTGACCGAGAAGCGCTCAAATGACGAAGTACGAAGTATGTAACATGTTAAAGATCATATAACTACTAATACTGTGTTTTAACGCTCACTAGACAAAATGTAAACTTGTATATAATGCTTAAGTTTCTACGCTTTCCAGAGTGTCTTTTCTGCTGCCATTTAGAATAAGTTATAGTGGCTATTTTATCTCTGGTTTTGGTGCGGGAAACATATATGTCCCATGTACATATACCATGATAATGATGTACTGTGTTTGACGTTATTTTAAATAGTTATGATGAGTATTTTAAATACCCTAAGTCTGTTCAATTGTGTAAATGGCAAGCCGGAAT
>OZ024908.1:2504091-2509091 GCA_964017125.1 Flabesymbios commensalis
GTAGAAACTTAAGAATTTTATACAAGTTTATATTTTGTCTAGTGATCGTTAAAACACAGTATTAGTGGTTATATGATCTTAAACATGTTACATACTTTATACTTCGTCATTTGAGCGCTTCTCGGTCACACCATAGACATTTCCACATATCATTAAATATTAACACCGGGAGTGAAAACCTCCCAGACCTCAAAGATAGAGTCAGTTGACGGAGCAGCTCTGACTAATTCCTTAGGCTCCCACCCGGTCCAATAACACAGGTGACGGGAAGTGTCCCCTAAACTTAAAACAATAAATCTAGCTCTAAACTTAAAAGAATAATCCCAAGTGAAATAATCTAATATATGGCAATCCCTAGTGTCTGATCATGAGAAATGTCATAAACATGATAAAGTTAATTAGAATGAGATTAAAAGAACAGATATATACATCATTTTTAATTATTACTGGATATATACAATCTAAAGTATAACTAGCTCAGTACTGCGCAGAACTGGACACGACGCCCTCACTAAAAATGATTTTTCGCATGATTTACACATATTTTCTACAGCTTTAGAGCTGAATAGCACCACACATATAATACTAGTAATGTAAGCCCTTGTACCTGGCCAAGTTCGTGAGTGTGGAGGTTGTTAAACTACTATTTTCTCAAAACACACATAAGTATACTTTGCAAGAGCATTGATTATTGCATGGTTTTCACTGCTCATGATAGATTTAAATTGTTCAGTATCGCATCGGGTATTAAAGTTTGTGATATATTTTCCAGTGAGAGTGTGGTGTAGCTTTTAATCGCGTATAATGCTTTTTTTAGCCTGCTCTGACAAGTATGTATAATTTTTAGCAAATATGTTGGGGCTGTTGCTGCACCATAGTCCGAGATATTTGTATGATTCACACATTTCTATTCTGTCCTCTCCTATCTTAAATTCATATGTCTCATCTGCGTACCCTTTATTGTATATGACTACTTTACTTTTAGGTAGGTTAACTATTAGTTGCCATAATCTACAGTAGCCCCAAAATAATGAGATCTGCTTCTGTAGTCCTTCGGCTGTATCCGAAAAAAGCACAATATCGTCAGCAAAAAGTAAATACATATTCCCATACCCCCTAATTTGACACCTAAGCTTCTATCTAGATATTCTGAGATGTCGCAAAGAAATTCTGTGAAAAGCTTAAAACGCCACCCTGTAGGACGCCGAACTTGATTTTAATGGGTTTGCTAAATTTATTTCTCCATTTAACACGGCCATTAGACTGGTTAAACATCGATTTTATAACCGAGAGGAATTTACCGTCAACGAAGCGTTTTTTCAACTTGAAGACTAATGCGTCTCTATTTACGTAATCAAATGCTTTCGTAAAGTCAATATAGCACGCATATAAAGGTTTTTTGTGGGTCTTTTGCGAGACTACAAGGGATTATAGTATAAAAATATAATCGATGGTCCTGCTATTTCTTCTGAACCCAGCCTGTCATGAGTCATCGTCAATACATACTTCGTTTTTGTATGACAAACGCGTTTCTAGGGTAGATTCGAAGAGCTTACCTAAGGCTGGCATAGCACTGATTCTCCTATAGATATCTGCACATGATTTACTTCCACTTTTATGGATTGGAGTGATTGCCCCTTGGACCCATTTATCTGGGTAATCGCCTGTGCTTAAGATATTGTTAGATGATGCTTCCAACAATGGCAAGAACGTTATCATATCACTTTTAATAAATCCCAGCGATATGCCATCTATACCAGGTGATTTGCTTTTTTCAGTTTTTTAAATGATTAGGCGTGCGAAATGATAATCATTAGCTTTCGCTGCTGCTGCGACATAGAACTAGTCTTTGGATAAAAATAACAAAAGAATGAGCAATATCAGGTGAGTGAACATAGCGTCACAGAAGTAGTCTGCAAGTGAAGTGACAAACATTTATAATATTAGAAATGCAAAACTGCTGGTGTAACGTATGAAATAATTATTTTTAGTTAACAGTAAGCTGTTACAAGTAAATAGTCATAGATGATATGAGGTTTATGAGGTTCTAATGAGTTCTCAAAGAAAGATGTTTCTTCTTGTTAGTTGTCTGAGCTGTAAGTATCGTGAAAACATATAAACATACATAGCATGTATAGATTAGCCAGAATACCTGAGACCACAACACACAGAGAGTGAGTGATTGAAAAAGATTTTACAATTCCGGCATCTGGCCAGAATATTGCTGCCACTTTTTCATCTGAAATTGATCAAGTATATGAAGACTGACGATGCTGTGGTCAGAGATTGCTGTTTGGAGAAACACCTATATATATACAGAATAAGGTTTTCACGTACATTATTTGCTGAAATATCTTTGTATGAACCATGGAGACCAAAGGCTTTTATTCACTTTGAAATCATCATAAATGTCTGAGTCAGCTTTTTCTGATTCATTTGAATATCTTTGTTACGGGTCTATGACCATTAGATATGGGTTAGTTCTTTCAGTGTGGGGACCGTCTTTATACGTCAGAACCTGACGTCTGTAGCTGCTAGTTTGACTTGTTTCACAAAGTGCATCTATCAGAAAACTATATTACAGTTTGCCTGAAATACGACCATCGGAATAAAACACTCCCTAAGTATACTAAGTACCCTGTTAAACCTGGCAGTGATATACGCCACGGCATGAGATACTCCTGGCGGTGATAGATTGCGTGTGTGTGGTTTGCCCGATGATGGCAGATAATCTACAAGAAAAACGCACTCTTTCTGTTTTATTTGAATAAGAATCTTGTGGGTCCAAGATCATTATAAATATTTAATATTTTATAAATATTTTACTCTTTACATCTTTATACGCTGACATATTTTGTACAAACCCTCATCGAGACCAAAGGTTTTATCAGTTTGAAATCACTAAATGTCTTAGTTAGCTCTTTCCGCGTCATTTGAATACCTACGCTATGGGTCTACGGCCATTATATATTGTCTAATTCTCTCATTGCAGGGAGCATTCTTTAGATGTCAGGATCTAGCGTCCACAACCGTCAGATTCCGACGTCCGAAGACGATCGCCGCGCTTGAGGGTAATGTTTCTATAACATATGAAAACATTTTAACAACATCCCCATAACGTTACGAATATAGTCAAAAAATAATTATAAAAACATTTAAAAAATATTTTATAACATTATAACAGTGTTTTAAAACGTTAATGATTTTTTTTTCGTACATTAAAAAATATGGAGATTTTCTAGACCCTACAAACTAATGTTTCATTACATTTGCGTACATCTTTTTCAAAATGTTTCCAACATGTTTTGTGTTACCCGGGTAAATGTGTCCGACATGTTTTATGTTACCCGGTTACTCCGCCACACTGCATGTGTTACTGTGAGGGTAATTCAGACGACATGGACGTGCATCGCCAGACCTTGATTCAATGCTGGCCTAATGTTGGGCCAGCGTCGGAGACGGTTGCCCGACATTTTCCTGATATTGTGTTGATGCCTCGTGATTTCTGAGACAGTCTTACACAATATCTGTGTTCACGGCGACGAGAGATTGCCAGAGAACATGGGGTTGAATTTAACCCTCACATGGCATGAGTTCTTCATGGTGAATGAATCCTCGACTTGATTTGTGTTTATGACAGTGAGAAGGATGTTTGGTGTTTATTATAAATTAACCCTTTAGGAGCGAGCACCGACTTTAGACGTCAGAATCTGAGGTCCTTAGACGTCGTCAGATTTTGACATCTAAAGTCGATATCCGCACTGAAAAAAATACAAATGTATAATGATCGTAGACCCATAACAAAGGGATTCAAATGAAGCGGAAAGAGCTGACTAAGACATGTATGGTGATTTCAAATTGTAACGACGTGTTATAAAGAAATATTTGATGGCCGTAGAAAAATGTTGAGCATATCGCTTCGCTCGGCATCATTAAATGACCATTCAATTTGTAAAGACTCGCTTCGTTTATCTCATTAACAACCAGATGAATATTAAGCCTAGTTTGGGTTTCAATTTTGTACAAAGAAAACCATTTTCTAAAACAGTGTAATGAATATTAACTGGGGCCAGAGTGTTAAAAAAAGTTTCTGCAGATAAAGAAGTGAAATAGATAAGTTATCCAATTGAAAAACTCCACCGACCCCTGATAATTGAATGCCCCCCCCCCCTATAAGTGAACGATTTAGAATGATCGGTTGTAATTTTGTTTCGTTTGTACCATCTCGTGCACATCCTGTAGCCGCACAGCTTGCGTATCTCTCAGATTACAATCACTGATTCCTGGAAATTCTGGGCAGCCGAATAAAACATTTACTAATTCCCCAGATAAACCCTACTGCTCAATGGTTTGTTTCTATTTTTCGTCATTTGAAGCTGGAATTGAAAACGCAATTTCTAGCTCCAAATGACCAAAAATATCTATAAAAAAAAAGGTACACAGACTTTTCGCCCCATAGTCAGCTCGCACCATTATTTAGTGAGACGTTTCGCCCCCAACTGATACTTAGGAAAGACGTTTCGCCCCCGCCCTATACATAGGAAAGACGTTTGCCCCCGTGTTCATATTTTAGAAAGACGTTTCGCACCCTAACCATATTTCAGAAAGACGTTTCACACCCTAACCATATTTCTGAAAGACGTTTCGCACCCAAACCATATTTCTGAAAGACGTTTCGCACCATAACCATATTGTTGAAAGACGTTTCGCACCCATTTCATAATTAGGAAAGACGTTTTGCCCCTCTTCATATATTCATGAGAGACGTTTCGCCCCCTAATCAGAAAGACGTTTCGCCCCTAGTCATAATTTGGAAAGACGTTTCGCACCCTAATCATAAATCATCATGATATTTGTCGAAATTCCCGCCCCCATTAATTTGGCTTTGAGAAGTTATGTGAGCTTCGCACAAGTGAGAGATGTCTTAATAGGCCCACACTTAAAAGCCTAGGTATATATATCCACACACATACATTCTCATACAATAGAAAAGCACAGTA